>OX457026.1:99149856-99284615 GCA_949752745.1 Protula sp. h YS-2021
ATACCCAAAGTCTAGAACAAAACCACCATTATAAAACTATTTTAGAGGACTTTGTTGATGAAAAACATATTAGTATTCAAAGGCACTAAAGACGGCCATAAGAAGAAACGAGGCATTCTTTGAAGAGCTACTAGATAAGGATGAGAAAGAGGAGGAGGAGGACAACAGTGATGAAAAAAGTGGTATAGACAGTGAAAAAAAATGAAACAGATGAAGAAAAATAGACTTATTGACTAAACTTAATAAAAAATGCTTCACAAATCAGCAAATGTAATATTTTATTAACTTAAGCGTTGTGTATTTAAGTGTATTTTGCTTTTGATGTTAAACACATGAAGTCGTAAGAGGCTGAGGTCTCTGGCGCGGTGTTAATTCACCCGTAAATCATATATCATAATGAAGTATTGTATTATGTATTGTATGAGAAAAATAAAAAGTTGAAAAGCATCTTATGTGTTTGTATTGAATATTACAAATATCTACAATTATGATAAAGCAATATTTCAAATACATATTATGTTAATACATGTGCCCACTCACAAGAACTTGATATAACTTTTGCAAATGTTATAAAAACTTCACATGAACTTAGATAATGTTAATTCATTTCACAGTCTACATATGAAGCATAAAGACAATTTTATTTGAACTACATATCAAATGTACATGTGCATTTGGGTCAAAACCAAGTTTCAAGTTCTTGTCAAGCTTCAAAAACTTCGCTCCAATCTTCAGCACTAAGACTGATGAAATCATAGCATCCACTAAGCTCGTCATACTGGTGAAACTGTATACAGTCGTCTCGCTCAATGACTTTCACACATAGATCTTCTGAGACTTGTAGATGAAATCCTGGTATTGGCAAAGATTCAAAGTAATCCTTCACCAAGGCTTGATCTTCAGAAGATAATGTAAGTTCCACGATAACAGATGACTAGTTCACCCAAATCATATAGATATAGTTTCACGTTTAAATTCATGATGATAATTGAGTTCTGCTCAACCATCTTCTGACAGTCGCTGCACTTATACACATCAATTTTCTGAAGTATAAGATCCATTGATGTCATTTGCTTCTTCAGCATTTGCCAATGTTTCAAAGACAACAAAATTCCCTTCTTGGTTGGATACAATCTCCCAGATGTATGATCCGTAAAATATTCAAGAAGGTTAACCATCACTTTCTGTTGATATTTCGCTACTTTAATATATATTTCTCCATTAATGGGTGTCATAACCGGTAAACCATCTACATTCATCTTCTTCATAAACTTTGTAGTGGCAGCTTTGCGCTCCGGTTCTCGCTTCATTTTATGTTCTGTCTTAATTTTACACGGCGACGTCGTAGCTGTTAACTCATCTCTTTTCATCTCTCTTAGATGTGGTCGCCTTTGATACTGCTGACATTACTTCATCTTAGACTTAGACCATAGGCATTGCCTTAGACCTTGCTGTAGGTATTGTCTCAGGCTTTGCTGTAAAATTTTCTGAAGGCCTTGCTGTAAAAATTTCTGCAGGCATTGTCTCAGACTTTTCTGCCGGCATTGCCATAGATGGTAGTTGTTGTTCACTCTTCGGTATTTTGATACAGAATGTGTTACGTCTGAGGGCGGCTGCTTTTTATACCCTATAGGGAGATATCACACTATGTCCTAATATGTTTAGAAAAAACTTAACTGAGAAAGTTTTTAAACATAGCTTTACATACAAAAGCATGTTGACCATGTTGAACATGTTGAACAACAGGTTGAACAACATGTTGAACATGTTGAACATGTGAAGCATGTTGACCAGCAGGTTGAACAACATGTTGAACATGGTTAACATGTTGAACAATATGTTAAACATGTTGAACAAAATGCTTTTGTTGAACATGTTGAGCAACATGTTGAATATGTTGAACAAAGTGTTGAACATTTTATTGAACATGTTGAAGAGCATGTTGAACATGATGAACATGTTGAACAACATGTTAAACATGTTGAACATGTTAATCATGTTGAACAACTTGTTAAGCAGTTTGTTGAACAATTGTTAATCAACTTGTTGAAAAAACTTGTTGAACAATACCATGACGTAATATGTCTCAAAAATAATTCGAACACGTATTTGAATGGGCTTTCCATTCGAACACATCTTTGAATGGCGTGCTCTTCTCACCCACAAAGTGCTTACAGCCACCCGTGCAAATAGCCTGTGACAACCTAATGCCAAAATTAGAAATAAAACTGGATCAAACGGTAAAATTTTCATTCAAATCGGTTGAACATGATGAAAGTTATCAATGTAAATAACCTATGATAACTTACCGAAATGGCTGCAGTTGTTGAACTGGCTGGAAACTGGTTTCACTCAGACTTCGCAAAAGTGGTCTTTTTCCTTTCTTTTTTTTTTTTTGCTGAATTGGCTGAATTTTGCTCTGGGAGGGGGTGGTGGTCACGTGACTTTGTCACGTGACTTAGTCATGTGATTTGGTCACACAGTCGTATAGAATGGTCTGGGGTTAGGCCGCCCATAGGTGGGCTCGAATCACCAACCTTTTGAGCCATATAAGGTCATAATGCACACATTCATATCTGCTCCAGAACTGTCATGCCAGTTCCAGAACACCCTGTCACGTCATTATGATGTCATTATGATGTCTTTATGACGTCATTATGACGCCATTGGCACGGGCTCGCGCTCTATCAATCACCATCTGGGCCAAGATCCTCATGGGAATTCTGCCCTACCTTTGTCATTATGACGTCATCACTGTGGTAGAACCCCCATTTCCCTACTACTATAGTATCTCTGAGTCATATCCATTGTTTTTCTGTGAATTGGCTTTGTGATTTTTGTACACGGTTAGAGCACGCTGGCGCTTTCTTATCATTTCTTTTTATGGGAGTGCATTACTCAACTGGTGCGTGTTATAATAGTCGTTAAAGCTAAAGAGTAAGTTGTAAAATGCGATAAAAATACTTCAAGAATCTAAATAGCTTCCCGGTAAACATGGAAACGTTTTTTTAAGGTTCGTTTTTGGTTGAAACGTTTTACTGACGTTTATAAAATCTTTGTGTTCTCGGATACCAAAATAAAACGCTTTTTATAGAACTTTTTCGAAACATTTCAGGGGGAACTATTTTTAAACCAAAATCAAACGTTTTGTACTAGAGCATTATGAAAAATCAATATTATTGGGTGTCGTGTATTGGCGCATCATGGGAAACCATATGTACTGAATACCATTTTCAAATAAATTGGCAAATTTTAGATAGTAATAAAGATGAAATATATAATTTAAAAATCTAATATCGACTTCTAGGTATATTTTTTTTATTTTAGTTGTTATATTACTATATCAAAATGATACAGTAATGCAATGAGGTCAACTTACTTTCTTTCTATATCGCTAGCTAAGAATATTATTTGCCTCGATCAACTAATCCTAAGCAAATAACCACTATGAAAGCAAAATACATGGTGTTTTATTAAACAAATCACTTTAAAAGCACCACTAAAAACAGAAAAATGTTAAAATTAACTGTTGGGGATCGCATAGAAATATTGGTAGTCGAATAGTTCGTAGTTAATTGGATGCGTGGTGGTGTAGAGGTAAGGTCGACGCGTAGCATGCCAGAGGTCGCAGGTTCAATCCCAGGTAAGTACAAATGTTTATTTGCAGGTTGGGGTGTTGCAGTGTTGTTTGAATGATCAGTGGTCTTAAATGGACTTTGCATATGATTATTATTTTAAGGATCACAAAAAACGGTTTCAGAACTTTATTGTCAAAACCCCGTTAAAATGGTTCGGAAAAGGTTTCATTTGAAACCTTCAAAAAACGTTCCCAAAAAAACGTTTTCTAGCATTTCATATATAACGAAAATAAAACGTTTTTTGAAGGTTTTGTACGTATCACAAAAAAACGTTTATAAAACGTTTTCGAAACCAAAAAAAGTTTACCGGGTTTACTTATTTTTGTCATTTTAACATTTTCCAAACTATGACCTAAAAAGCGAATACGTGCGTCTACGACAAGTGCCACAGACTTTTCACATATTAATATATGCCTATATGCATATGTTGTTAGCACCGCCACGGTGGATTACAAGGCCTAACTCCGTCAATGTGGCCGAGGGGGAAGAGGCTTCCTTCCAGTGTCAAGCCGAATCAATACCTCAGTCGACCAAAATATGGCAGAAAGATACGAAACCGATTCGTCGCCTACCAGGGGTCGGTTCTCGCATCACCGTCACAGCTGACGTTCTGACTTTTTCCAACGTTACTCAAGGCGATATGGGCACCGTGCAATGCATTGTGGAGAATCGCTTTGGCTCTATGGCAAGCAATGTTTACCTCAACGTGATCGGTAAGTGTGCACCCGGATCAATAAAAGTACGTCATTACAGCGCAGGGGTGCACATAAGGATTTTTTTACCTTCGCCAATTTGGTGAAGGAAGTTCAGCTCACCTTCGCCAAGTTGAATTCACCTTCGCCAAATTAACCCTCTTACTTAAACTGTAATATATAGTAATTTGTGATTAAGTATAAATTGATATGCGTACCATTATGGTGTGTAAAAAAGGACAAGTTGAACGAGTGTCGTCACTATGTGCGTTTGTCAGCAGGATAGCTGTGCATTCATTTCACGTTCACGTAAATCAAAAACAAAACATTTGTTGATTTTATTATAATAATTTTTGCCTAAAATTCACCTTCGCCATGGCGAAATGCGAAGGTCTTATGTGCACCCCTGACAGCGGGCTACTCACCTACACGCAACTCTCTACTCGCAAGGAATAAGCCAGGATTATCTCCTATTTAATACTTTAAGTATTTGATAAATTGTTAAATAATAAAAATTCATAATCGAATTGTTTGTATTAACATTAACGTTGTTATTTTTATTTTTATTTTTAATTACCATTTTTATTTATTTAACTATTTATTTATTTATTATTATTATTATTATTATTATTATTATTATTATTATTATTATTATTATTATTATTATTATTATTATTATTATTATTATTATTATTATTATTATTATTATTATTATTATTAAACAATAGACGCAGGTATTAGAGGAGCTCCGGGAATTCCGGGCTTGCCGGGTGAGAAAGGAGACAGAGGCTTTGATGGAATTCCCGGAATCCCAGGACAGAAAGGTTTACCTGGCAGCCCAGGCTTAGATGGCCTTCCCGGAGAGCCAGGTGAGTTACAGCACTTGAACTACATAACAGATATAAATGGTATTGCAGGTTTGCCCCCCCCCCCATGCCCTCACCCCGTCCGTGCCCCCCGCACAACACACACAAGAAATGAACTGTTATTGAAATAGTACGATTTTTTTCCGCTCTGCCAGTTTCGTGGTGGTGGTGGTGGTGGTGGTGGTGGTGGTGGTGGTGGTGGTGGTGGTGGTGGTGGTGGTGGTGGTGGTGGTGGTGGTGGTGGTGGTGGTGGTGGTGGTGGTGGTGGTGGTGGTGGTGGTGGTGGTGGTGGTGGTGGTGGTGGTGGTAGGGGGTGGTGGTGGGGGGGGGGGTGGTAATGGTGGTAGTCATTTTTTTGTCTCTGAAGGTGCAGTGACGTACTCAGTGTTTGATAGTCCCGTGCCTGCCACACACAATATTTTACGACATCCCGGCAAGAGGATCGGGGAATCCCCTCCCCACACCCACACTTCCAGCAAAAGCCCAACCACCACCCCCCCCCCCCCCCCTCCCCGAGCCCACCCACAACCCCCTTTAAATAATAAGCATATCTGAAAGCATCTGTAAGATATTCATATAAAATACCATGTCATAGCATTTCTTTCAGAATAACTGTTTTTAGTTTCTATATTAAAAGTTCTTTCGTTCATTTTTTATACTAATAGATCATTGCATGCACTCTTCCTCCAGGGAATCCAGGCTTTCCAGGAATATATGGACGTAAAGGTGCGACTGGACACACAGGACCGGAAGGCCCGCAGGGAAGTAAAGGAGCTATTGGTCCGCCTGGAAGTCTCTGTAAGTCCTTCTCTCAACAGGTGGTGGTGGTGGTGGTGGTGGTGGTGGTGGTGGTGGTGGTGGTGGTAATGGCACCGGTGGTGGTGGTGGTGGAGGCGGTGGTGGTAATTGTACCGGTGGTGGTGGTGATAATGGCACCGGTGGTGGGGGTGGTGGTGGTAATGGCATCGGTGGTGGTGGTGGTGGTGGTGGTGGTGGTGGTGGTGGTGGTGGTGGTGGTGGTGGTGGTGGTGGGGTGGTGGTGGTGGTGGTGGTGGTGGTGGTGGTGGTGGTGGTGGTGGTGGTGGTGGTGGTGGTGGTGGTGGTGGTGGTGGTGGTGGTGGTGGTGGTGGTGGTGGTGGTGGTGGTGGTGGTGGTGGTGGTGGTGGTGGTGGTGGTGGTGGTGGTGGTGGTGGTGGTGACGGAATAAAAGGCCGAAAGTGGAAAACACCCGTTTATTGAAAACGCGGTTGTCTGTAAAGCAAACAACAATTTATAAGTACAATGCAATAACAAAAAAAAATATGTTTAGGAATATAGAGATGCACGTGGTCCAGGAATTTATATTAAACAAGAGAGCACGCTTGACTGACCAGTTACAATATTGGGAGCGGGAAACGCCTGGGAACCACAGAAAAAAGACAGACTTCACACTTTCAAAAGGAACCCTTTGATCACCGTAACAGTGGTGGTACGACGGTGGTGGTAGTGATTTATTTATTTATTTTAAACCCCATAGAAGTCCTGCTTTTGAATTTTTCATATCATAGTCACAAAATGTTTCATTTACAAAATTTTAAACTTGTACTTGTGAGTACTGAATGAGAAGTACAGAAGTACTGGAAAATTCTCCCAGAAAAAAAATATCTGGCGAGGAGAGTATTCTGCCATTATTTCCACTTCGTTCAGAGATAACCCAGCTCCCTTCCTCTTCCCTTCCCAGCCCCGTCCTGAGATAACCCAGCTCCCTCCCTCTTCCCTTCCCTGCCCCGTCCTGAGATAACCCAGCTCCCTGAGATAACCCAGCTCCCTCCCTCTTCCCTTCCCTGCCCCGTCCTGAGATAACCCAGCTAACTTCCTCTTCCCTTCCCTGCCCCGTCCTGAGATAACCCAGCTAACTTCCTCTTCCCTTCCCTGCCCCGTCCTGAGATAACCCAGCTAACTTCCTCTTCCCTTCCGTGACCCCTCTCCTTTTTTCGCTTCGTTTTTGGTGACCCCGCATGTCAGTACATGTCAGCACATGTCAGCACCTGGCACAAACATTGATAACCTCACTCACATCATTTACTTTAAAATGTTGACCAAAAACATTCGCGATTCCAAAAGGTGGCCGCTTCTCCCGAGTGACCAACTCCAAAAGAAATTGCTCACGCGAGCAAAAATGTTGGTTACCACTAGCGACGAGGGTAGAGGGGGGGGGGCTGTTTGGAAGGGGGAGACTACGATATATATGTATCCATCCCATTGCTTATAAAAAGGTGGCGATATCTTTACAGTCTGGCCTCGTAATGTTTTACCTGCCCCACCAATTCAACCCCATCATTCCCAGTCACGCAGCATACGATGTCGCGTGCCTGATTGCTGCACAGCTGCCGTCACAAAGCATGCGATGTTTCTGATTGCTACATAACTGTCATTTTTGCGATTTTTACATCAATGTGACCGCGAACTGTTCATGGGCCTGAATTTTACACAGGTCTTTCAATGTTAATTTTGCAACAGTGGTATAATGGTTTGAAAGATAATGGTGATAAAGGTGATAAGCTAGTTTCTGTGACACGCTGTATTCTGTGACACGCTCACTTCTGTGACACGCTTGCTTCTGTGACACGCTCACTTCTGTGACACGCTTGCTTCTGTGACGCGCTGTATTGTGGGATACACTGGCTTCTGTGACACGCTTACTTCTGTGCCAAGCTAGTTTCTGTGACACGCTGACTTAGCCACAAACACAAGAGTCACTCGAATGGATTTATTCTCAGCCATTCAGAAAAGAGACATTGGTGAGGAGGATGAGAGATTGCTCTATCGTCTACAAGAGGTTGAGGAGATGCTGAGCACTTACCAGCAAGCGGACCTGAGGGGTGCTGTCGGCCGCCGAGGACCTCGAGGACCACAAGGTAATCCACAGTGTGTCCACGGAGCTAGTGATTTACATTGCAATCTCTGAAAGGGGTCAACTCGAAATTTGATCATTATCTTATTTGTCAATTGACCCTCATTTTCAAATCGGGGGCGGGGTCACTTGGAATCATATGTACAAAGCGGGTGGGGAGGTTATTTCGGAACTACACTCAGCGTTAGAAAGGAGGTATCATTTCAAACGTATCACTCAGCGTGTAGGGCTCGTTTTTTTTTTAAACCATGGACGCGCTGGGTAACCACATGGTATCCGACTATCCCTCCAGGCTTTTAAAAGTCTGATAGATCAATATATATATTAAGTTGTACACAAGTACATAACACAATTTAGCTATGAATATTTACATTTTGAGTTCATACACACTATAACCTACAACACACTATAAACCACACCACAATGTGAGCTACATCACATCATAAGCAACATCACACTATAATTCACACCAAGCTATAATATACGTCCCACTATAAGCCACATCACACTATAACCCATATCACACTATAAGCCACTTCAAACTATAAGCCACGTCACACTATAACCAACATCACACTATAAGCCACGTCAAACTATAAGCCACGTTACACAAGAAACCACATCAAATTATCAGACACTTCAAAGTATAAGCCACGTCACACTAGAAACCACATCACATTGTAAGCCACGTCAAACTGTAAGCCACGTCACACTTGAAATCACATCACATTATAAGCCACGTCAAACTGTATGCCACGTCACACTAGGAACCACATCACATTATAAGCCACTTCAAAGTATAAGCCACGTCACACTAGAAACCACATCACATTATAAGCCACTTCAAACTATAAGCCACGTCACACTAGAAACCACATCACATTATAAGCCACGTCAAACTATAAGCCACGTTACACTATAACCCACATCACACTATCAGCCACTTCAAAGTATAAGCCACGTCACACTAGAAACCACATCACATTATAAGCCACGTCAAACTATAAGCCACGTCACACTAGAAACCACATCACATTATAAGCCACGTCAAACTATAAGCCACGTTACACTATCAGCCACTTCAAAGTATAAGCCACGTCACACTAGAAACCACATCACACTATAAGCCACGTCACACTAGAAACCACATCACACTATAACCCACATCACACTATCAGCCACTTCAAACTATAAGCCACGTCACACTAGAAACCACATCACATTATAAGCCACGTCAAACTATAAGCCACGTTACACTATAACCCACATCACACTATCAGCCACTTCAAACTATAAGCCACGTCACACTAGAAACCACATCACATTATAAGCCACGTCAAACTATAAGCCACGTCACACTAGAAACCACATCACATTATAAGCCACGTCAAACTATAAGCCACGTTACACTATAACCCACATCACACTATCAGCCACTTCAAACTATAAGCCACGTCACACTAGAAACCACATCACATTATAAGCCACTTCAAACTATAAGCCACGTCACACTAGAAACCACATCACACTATAACCCGTATCACACTTTAAGTCTCATCACACTAAAGCCATCAAACTGAAGGGCGCTTGGGGACTTTGAACTTGAATACTAACATTGGCGTTGACTTTGTCATTTTGTAGTTATCTACATCTCCCGTTTCAGACCAACGCTGAATAAAGATTCTCTCCTCTCTCCGAAATAAATCCCCCATAATCAAATGAGCATCTAAAATAAGACCATCTCTAAATTAGCTCCACTTTCAGTCGGTCACAACGGTGGTCTCCATTCAGAATAACAACGGTATTTGTATCAATCACCAGGGAAGCCGCTTAGCACAAACGGTCGCATATACATGCGTCTTCGGAGCGAGCTTCTAGAACTCCTTGCCGCCAGTGACGTCACTGGTAGCCTCCTCAACGCCACACTGCCGCTACTGGAACAGGCCAGCCGAGCCGTGGCTGAAAAAGAAGCTTTAATGAACTTGATCTTACAGGGTAACTACGTTTTATTAATTATTCTCGTCCCAGCTGTATTTCTATAAATTAAAAGAATTCCTCACACGGATGCTGCATATATATATATATATATATATATATATATATATATATATATATATATATATATATATATATATATATATATATATATATATATATATATACGGGTTATTATAAAGCATAAAGAATCTGTGTATTAAATGACTTATGACATGGTCGACGTTTATTTATGCCGGTAACGGAGAAATGGTTTCATGGTGAAGCATTCGTGTGGCTTCTGTCATCAGGTGGGCTTCGTCATGGTCCCCCAGGAGAAGACGGGTATACGGGAGCGAAAGGGGATCCAGGTCTGTCGGGATTAACAGGAATACAAGGCCCGAAAGGGGAAGATGGTTTTCCAGGTAATGTGGATGGATAAATGGATGGATGGATGGATGGATGGATGGATGGATGGATGGATGGATGGATGGAGGGAGGGAGGGAGGGAGGAAGGGAGGAAGGGAGGGAGGGAGGGAGGGAGGGAGGGAGGGAGGGAGGGAGGGAGGGAGGGAGGGAGGGAGGGAGGGAGGGAGGGAGGGAGGGAGGGAGGGAGGGAGGGAGGGAGGGAGGGAGGGAGGGGAGGGAGGGAGGGAGGGGAAGGAGGGAGGGAGGGAGGGACACGTATCCTGACAGATTAACTGTTTTTATGGATGTTACATTCTTGTTGACAATGGCCTTCAGCAGTTGTTTGTGTTACTTACTCTTGAAATGACGTCAGATCGAATTCCATAATATAAGTCTTGTGTTTTATTGATGCAGGCAGACCTGGATTACCCGGAGAGCGCGGTGGGCCAGGCATTCCTGGACGTGAGGGGCAAACAGGAGCCACGGGGGCCACCGGCATTCCGGGGCGAACGGGGGCCAAAGGAGAACGTGGGCCACCAGTTTAAAGTAATGCCAGGAATTATTTCCGTCACCGTTGTCCGAAAAAGCCGCAATAGTGATGCATATATCTGCATAGCTGCGAAAATTATAATAATAAAACAACAAGAAAAACAATAATAATTATAATAATCTCTCTCTCTCTCTCTCTCTCTCTCTCTATATATATATATATATATATATATATATATATATATATATATATATATATATATATATATATATATATATATATATATATATATATATATATATATATATATATAGCTGTTTTTCTGCTATCTATCCATCTGTCTATCTAGCTATCTGTCTTTCTGTCTATCCGACTGTTTTTCTAACTGGCTCTTTCTTTCTTTCCCTGTCCAATATCAAGTTCCGATGGTCAAATTTACATTTTATGTAACAAGGGGTACAACTCCCCCAAACCTCCTAAATTCGAGAAAACAGGACTTTGAACTTCGTGTATTCACAAAAAGCTTTGACTGAAAAACTCGCTACTGTAGGAGATCTTTTTTTTTTTTCAAATAAAATTGGCCCGAGTCCCGTCTCTTCTTTGACCATAACTTTACTACCGCCTAGACAACGATTATACATCCCCGACAACTGCCTCATATACCTGGTATAGATGGTATAGACCTGGGGAGATGCAGCAACGCTGTGAGATCTATCACTATCCAGGCGATCATACATCCCCGACAACTGCCTCATATACCTGGTATAGATGGCATAGACCTGGGGAGATGCAGCATGGCTGTGAGATGTATCATAATCCGGGCAGTGGAGTCGGGTTTGCTTCTGAAGAGAGCAATAAAAATAGTTCTCTTTGTGCAATGAAGATGTAGAACTCCACCCTTTATGAGACGAATCATTTACTGGTCATACATTCCCACTCCTCTAACAACAGGCAATGTTTTCTTTTTTACCATTTATAAAACGATTATAAATATATTTCTTTTCTTCAAATGAAAACTAAAAACTCAAGAATAAAATTTGTTAGAAAATTTCAAGTATTCGCATAAGCAGGATATTTCTATAATCAATGTACATACCACTTAAGACATAAGGAGATAATATCTGTTGATATAATTAATATCGTGTATAACAGACAACACTGATATCACACTGCTACATTTTTTCAAATGTTCATGCATTTCAATGGAATCCCATAAGTGTAAGCTTATTCCATATAACGGAACATGTATCTATAGCTTTTTGTGTTTTGCCAGTGCACCAGTGACTGTCTTTATGCACTGCAAAGGAAGGGGGGAGGGACTTTGCAGGAAAAACATTAGCACTACTTTTTTGTTACTTGCTTAAGTGGGTGTTCTTGTGTATTTGAAGTGTGTTTGCTTGTCATTTACTTATTTCTTACTTGTACTTATATTGTAGCTTGTTGTGTGCTTACTGCGTGCTACTTCTGTACTTTTGTGTACTTTTGTGCGCTTGTTGTGTACTTCTGTGTGCTTGTTGTGTACTTGCTACGTAATACTTCTGTAGTTTTGTGTACTTTTTTGTACTTGTTTTACTTCTGTATTGACACTTTGAAAAGAATACACAGACGAAAAGTAAAAAAAAATATCAATAATTGGAAATTAGAATATTTGAATGTGATAATAACACAAGATTTTTTTATTTATTATGATTTTACATTTCATTGAAAGGATTTTGTTTTATTCCAATAAATCATTGGCTGTTGAGCAAGGTGTTTTATTTTTCTTAATCTTGTAAAGATGTAGTTTAATGAATCATCTAATCTTAGAGCTGCGTTTTCCAAGGTCTGTTACTATATATGTCAATCAAAAAGGCGGGAAGAAAGAGTTCAGAATTGGAGTTAATTGTCATTCAGTACTCAGCATGTCATTCAGAAAGTGGGAAGAAAGGGGTTAATTGTCATTCAGTGCTTATGCGTGTCTCACAAAAGTAGGTTCTTTCGGGGGGTTTTGGTGTTTTAAACGTGACCCAAGGGTTTATCAACATTGCGATCTGACAATAACTCATAGCGAAAAATGTAGCTTACGGAATTGTCATTTACTTAAAGCCATTTCCCCAAGGCCATAAGGTATTAAGAAGAGCAACTTCATCTAAGTAAGCGTATATCTCACCAACCACATCCCCGATTCGAAACCTTGATTTTGGTTTTACCAGATCTACGCTCTAACCAACTGAGCTGCACGGAATACAGTCTGTTTTCTGTGACATAAAAGTTCATTAATTACATTCTTGTTACAGACAAGGTCTTGTCTTTATTCGCTTTATTAAAGCTATGTCTTATATGTCCGGTCATTGCAACATCCTGTATACATCAGACCGGAGGGTTGGGCCACCTGTGCTGCTTACGAGTAATGTACGGAAAAAGAACATTCATGCAACTGCGAGCGTGAGTTTTTTTTTTTAGTTAAAAACGGATTTCTATGACATAGAAATCTTATGGCACATTCTTTGTTATTTGCATTAAACAGGTGAAGTTCATTTATGAGAGATCACTAAAAATGGAGCAAACGTTATCACTTCAAATTTTTTAAAATTTATGTAGAAATTTTATTTTTCTGGTGAATTATCAGATGTTTGTGCAAAACCACACAGTTTCCAGAATCACTTCGTTCTTTTTTTTTAATTTGATTTTAAAAATTATTGCGACTCAGTAATTAAATTTAAAGTGGAATTAGAGAATACGGCAATTTACACTTTCTGAAATTTTCCGGTAATGACCATATTTCGACTCTAAGTTCATTGGGTCATCACACCTACTACCTATATTTGCACTTAGTTATTTGTATTTAGTATACCTTTTGTGGTAGTATATTTCTACCTATGTACTATTTCTACCTACTTATTTTTATCTACCTTACAAACTGATGACATACTAAGTGTCATTTGCGTCTGTGGCAACGACTGAGCGTTGACCGGAAGTAGAGTCTGAGCAAAACCTTGCCATTATAAAAAATAATTCAAGTTTGTGCAAAACGAAGTGGTTTCAAAAATGTGAGATTTTAAAAATTAGTGCCACCAAGTATTACAAATCAGTATTTTTAATTATAATTATAGGTGGTATTGGAGAATCCCCAGTTTGTCTCCTCGAAAAGACTGCATCTCAATATTAGGTAATTTGGCCTCATACATAAAGAGATGATAAGAGAATAAATTAATTTACTTTGAATACATATGATCTGGGAGAGATAAAGAGTTTTACGAGTGATCAAAATTTAAAATTTAAATTTTGCTTAAATTTTTAAGACTTCTGAAAATTTTTTATTTATTATTCATGGATTATGTTCTGTTTTAAAATATGCTTCTAATGGAGTTGAAAGATTTATGGTCTATATTTAGGTGTAAATTTAGTTGTTAGTGGTTGGAAAATGACAGTTCTGTAACAGGAAGTGACGTCATGAGACCCCCCTCCCCCTCCCCCTCCCCCTTAGGAGGCATAACCCTAAGTCACCTGTCAATCTTCATGACGTCATTAGTCACGTGACCTGTCAATCATCATTAGTCACGTGACCTGTCAATCATGTGTCATGTGACCCCAACCCTATATGAGGAATGTTTTCCCAAACATTAGCCTTACGGCCTGAGTGGCTCACTTGGTAGAGCAGGAAACTCGTAAGCGAACCCATGCTCTGAAGGTTGGTGGATCGATCCCGCATCACTTTCACCTTCCGTCTATCATACCATCATATGATGGGGACCCCCCTACCCCCTCCCCCTAGGACGTAATTTGTACTGACCCCCACCAGGACATAATATGTACCGACCCCCCTAGGACATAATTTGTACTGACCCCCACCAGGACATAATATGTACCGACCCCCCTAGGACATAATATCTACTGACCCCCACCAGGACATAATATGTACTGACCCCAACCAGGACATAATATATACCGACCCCCCCCTCGGGACATAATATGTACTGACCTCCCCTTCCCCGCCCCCCCCCCCCTCAGGATATACTATATCCCGCGATATGGCTAACTTCAAGAGTGTATAACTTCAAAACTACTGTACCGATTTGAACCATTCTTTCACTCAAACGTTCAGTAAGACTTCATCCTTCAAATGCTGATAAGCTTGGGAAAATCCAAGCCTATGCGAATAAATGTGTTGGCCTTCGCTTGATCATTAACAATGCCAACATTACTTCCTCACCGATGTGTAGAGACCATGGATGACGTCTTCAAAGCGAACTATGTTGACTATGTATTTTCAAAGCTTCCTGCTTTTGAATCCAATTGGATTTTGCAAGTGAAGAATTTGCATCAGCATTGGGAAGATTATTTCATCCGCTCGTTTCTACGCGAATGTGAAGAACTACTTTTACCATCAACTTACGACATTGATTCAGCATTTATCCGTGCGAATACAACTTGGGCAGCTGACCTCATGCTAGTTGTAGCTGCTAGAATTATTTCACATTATGATGATGACGTTCCATTGACGACGAATGCATCGGAACTTGTTCAATTCAACAATGTACGAGTTGAAGTGAATTCAAAACTTTCTAAAATATTTGAAGAACTATAAGAAAACCGACTCTGCAAATTTTTGACGGTATAAAAGGAGAAGGGTGAAGTGAAGTCATCATTCAATGCACTGCATGGAAAAGACAATCAGCTTTAAAATTAATGCAAACTTAACCAATACCGTGGAACATGGGCAATTTGGACCATTTCTTCGAATCAAACGTGGAGAGAGATGGCTTGCTTTAGCACCATCCTTGTGGAAGATTGTGTGTGAGAGATTAAAAAATGTACGCAACATTGGCTTCAAACTGTATTTAGCACAAACGAAGTGGCTTGAAGTCATTTCATACTTGGACATGCGTTATGTGAGTTTTGTGCAAACATCACTGTTTGAAGGGAAAGAATATACGCGTTACATCAACATCAATGATGGTGAATGAGAGACATTGCTTCAGGAGATGGATAACATTAACTCAGCATTATTTGCAAACCTAAGTCACGTACGGAATGTCTTGGCAAGAAAACTCCTATCAAGCTGCAAAAAGGATAATCAGATGAGGGTGTCAAAGCTATCCAAGAAAAGACTGGCTGAAGTTCGATTGGGGAATATGGGCGTGCAAAATCAACTTGGACTTACCTGTGACTATTGTGGTGCTTACGGATATGCTGAGGATTATGATTGTCACTGTCACAAGTACAATTGAAAGTTGTGTGAACCAGACAACTTCTGCAACAAGTATAGCTCACTAACAGTATCTGCAGAGTAAGGCTGAGAGTCATTTGCTTGCCAGTCCTCAAAGTGTGCAGACGTGTTATATGGATATGTGAAACAAAGATGGATGTAGAAACGTGTTTTAAGGAGAAGTATGTGGACTACATGATAAGTGAACTGGCGCGTTTTGGATCTATTCAACAACAACTGCAACACTTTGACATCTATTGGGAACTTGCTCATTCCACGTTGAACGTACCAAACTTACGTGAGGATTTCATCAAAGAGTGTATGTTTTCAAACATTGTCGGAGCTGAGGAGTTTGATGTGGAAGCAGCATATCACTTTGCTCGATTTGATCCAAGACTGTTTGATGAAGTGAGAGGGTGGTTAATCTATATTGCAGTATAATGGCAGACATTACATTGAGACAATATATTGTGCAAAAAACATATTGTGAAGAAATGTTATTAGCTGTAAAAAAATTTGCATGTTTAGTATGTCCTACTTGTCAAAATGAAGAGTGTTCAGAACATACTTGTCATTCTGCATGTGTCTATACATATTGGAATGAAGCTAAATATTATATTCATTTAGATAAAGTGTTAGATAATGCAAATCAACCTTGTGAAAAATATGGTGTAGGCGCTATCACATTAGATGAATTAAGTAGTTGGTTAATGTTCATTGAAGATCGATGATCAATTATCCACGCCATTGTATCAATACTTGATTTGTAAGATATCTTGATTGAGTTGTAAGACAAAATAAAATGCAAGATATGTTGACAAGTGTTGATCATTAAGTGTCAACATGTCGACGTGGAAAGACTACTTAACCAATATTTACTTTAAACCTGGTCAACCCGGGGCATTTGCTGGTCCTTACAAACTTTATCATATATTAAAAAAACATGATCAACCAGTCACTCATTCACAAGTGAAGAAATGGTTACAGGATCAAGATGCCTTCAGTTTACTACAACCTGTAAAATACAGGTTTAAAAGGCAACGTGTCATTGCACGTGGCATTTAGAAGATTGTGTGTGAGAGATTAAAAAATTTACGCAACATTGGCTTCAAACTGTATTTAACGCAAACGAAGTGGCTTGAAGTCATTTCATACTTGGACATGCGTTATGTGAGTTTTGTGCAAACATCACTGTTTGAAGGGAAAGAATATACGCGTTACATCAACATCAATGATGGTGAATGAGAGACATTGCTTCAGGAGATGGATAACATTAACTCAGTATTATTCGCAAACCTAAGTCACGTACGGAATGTCTTGGCAAGAAAACTCCTATCAAGCTGCAAAAAGGATAATCAGATGAGGGTGTCAAAGCTATCCAAGAAAAGACTGGCTGAAGTTCGATTGGGGAATATGGGCGTGCAAAATCAACTTGGACTTACCTGTGACTATTGTGGTGCTTACGGATATGCTGAGGATTAAGATTGTCACTGTCACAAGTACAATTGAAAGTTGTGTGAACCAGACAACTTCTGCAACAAGTATAGCTCACTAACAGTATCTGCAGAGTAAGGCTGAGAGTCATTTGCTTGCCAGTCCTCAAAGTGTGCAGACGTGTTATATGGATATGTGAAACAAAGATGGATGTAGAAACGTGTTTTAAGGAGAAGTATGTGGACTACATGATAAGTGAACTGGCGCGTTTTGGATCTATTCAACAACAACTGCAACACTTTGACATCTATTGGGAACTTGCTCATTCCACGTTGAACGTACCAAACTTACGTGAGGATTTAATCAAAGAGTGTATGTTTTCAAACATTGTCGGAGCTGAGGAGTTTGATGTGGAAGCAGCATATCACTTTGCTCGATTTGATCCAAGACTGTTTGATGAAGTGAGGGGGTGGTTAATCTATATTGCAGTATAATGGCAGACATTACATTGAGACAATATATTGTGCAAAAAACATATTGTGAAGAAATGTTATTAGCTGTAAAAAAATTTGCATGTTTAGTATGTCCTACTTGTCAAAATGAAGAGTGTTCAGAACATACTTGTCATTCTGCATGTGTCTATACATATTGGAATGAAGCTAAATATTATATTCATTTAGATAAAGTGTTAGATAATGCAAATCAACCTTGTGAAAAATATGGTGTAGGCGCTATCACATTAGATGAATTAAGTAGTTGGTTAATGTTCATTGAAGATCGATGATCAATTATCCACGCCATTGTATCAATACTTGATTTGTAAGATATCTTGATTGAGTTGTAAGACAAAATAAAATGCAAGATATGTTGACAAGTGTTGATCATTAAGTGTCAACATGTCGACGTGGAAAGACTACTTAACCAATATTTACTTTAAACCTGGTCAACCCGGGGCATTTGCTGGTCCTTACAAACTTTATCATATATTAAAAAAACATGATCAACCAGTCACTCATTCACAAGTGAAGAAATGGTGACAGGATCAAGATGCCTTCAGTTTACTACAACCTGTAAAATACAGGTTTAAAAGGCAACGTGTCATTGCACGTGGCATTTATGACATGTGGGATACTGATTTAGCTGACATGGGAAACTTAGCTACCTATAATGATGACACCCGCTTTTTATTGGTTGTCATTGATGTGTTTTCCAAATATTTGTAGGTGCAGCCAATACCTAATAAATCACATACCAGCGTCATAGAAGCCTTCCAAAAGATTTTTCATAAAATACAACGAAGACCACGAGGTCGGATGAAGGAACTGAATTTAAAAACAGATGGGCAAAAGCATTTTTGAAGAAGGAGGGAATGCATGCCTATACAACAAAGAATGAAACCAAAGCCAACTTTGCTGAGAGAGTCATTCGTACTCTAAAGGGAATGATGTATCGGTATTTGCAACAGAATCAAACTTATCGCTATATCGACATCCTTCCAGACTTAGTGTACAATTACAACCATAGACTTCATGGCTCCCTCCTTAATAAGTATGCTCCTGCAGATATTCGAAAAGACAACGAATCAAAAGTGTGGAAGTATATGTATGTAGACAAATTGAAATTGAAACCAAAGAAGAAGAAAAAAACCCTACAAATTTAAAATTGGTCATCAGGTTCGCATTTCCCACATGAAATATGTATTTCAACGCGATTATCATATAAAGTGGACGCAAGAAGTCTTCATTATCACACATCGTTGTAAGAAGCAAGGAATACACTTGTATCGTGTGGAAGACTTTTTGGACGAAGATATTGATGGACATTTCTATGAAGAAGAACTGCAGAAAGTGACAAAAGATATTGAATATTTCTACAGAATTGTAAAGGTTTTGAAAACATGAAGAAGACGAGGTGTTAAAGAATTATTTGTGAAGTGATTAGGTTGGCCAAAGAAGTTTAACAGTTGAGTGAAAGAAACTGATATTCGAAAATGAAGCATCCATTCACATGTTTGGTCTCTGGACCTACAGGCAGTGGTAAAACTTCTCTAGTTAGAGAAATTCTAGAACCAAAGTTAATTAAACCCTCTCCAAAAACCATTTTATGGCTCTATGCAGCAGATCAGTCTTTGTACTAGGGAATGAAAGGTGTGGAATTTTACCAAGGCATTCCAAATGACATTGAAGAGCGTTTTAACCAGAAAAACCAAACTTACTCATCATTGATGACTTAATGACCAAATGTCATAGTGATGAGCGTATGACACTTCTCTTAACATCTTGGCAGCAGTCATTAAAATCTAAGCATTATTTTTATTGTACATAATTTATTCCATTATGGTAGAGAAATGCGAAATATTAGTTTGAATACACATTACATCTTTCTGTTTAAAAATCCTAGAGACAGTCAACAAATAAGTACATTAGAGCGACAAATGTATCCTGGAAAATCTCAATTTCTCATAGAAGCCTATCAAGATGCTATCAGCAAACTTCATTGCTATTTATTCATTGATTTGAAGCCGAAGATGAATGATCAACTACGTATTCGCACCGGCATTTTACCAAAAGATACACATTACGTATATGTTGATAAAGTAGCGTATGAACAAGAACCAAGTCACTTGACCATTCGCAGCCAAGATGTCTAAACGTATTCAAGCGAATCAACCTTTTCTTCACTTGCTCGCACGCAGCGGGCCTAAACGGCGTACATCCTTGCTACAACAAGCTACTAAGGAGGAATTAACTAACTTGTTTGAAATTTGTTTGAATATATTGCGAGGACATTTACTCTTAAGCTCAAAAATGTATAAGGAATTCAAGCGTGAACGTCATACCCTACGCACGCTGGCAGATAAGGAGATATCACTTCAAAGAAAAAAGAAGTTGGTTAATCAGAAAGGAGGATTCATTGGAGCTATTGCTATGTTTACATTACCCTTGTTAGCTCAGTTGCTGTTAAAATGAAACATACTATGAAAATGGTCCTCATTCCTGAATATGAATATAAAATGTTGTTAGAAAAGAAGGGTAAAGATGGTGAAATCAAAACGAAAGTGAATAAACTTTTACGTGGGAAACGAACTCGTGAAAAGGCAATAGAAATGTCTCAAGTTCTTGGCCGTCATTTACGAACAATTCGGTCGCAACAAGAACGACAAAAGTCTGTTACATCATCCAATGCAGAAAAATCAGAAAAGCCCCAACAGTTTTTAAACCATTTTCAACCTATTTATCATGTAAAACTAACACAAGTTCTAGCAGAACTTAAGAAATATGGTACGAGATGGACAGATAAAAATGAACTTGTTTTAAAAACGGGTAGTTTCATTAGAAATTCCAACATTATTGATTTGTTGAAACAAGCATTAGTTGCTACAAGAAGAAAAGAACGACGAGAACCATCACATGGTTGGAAGCAGTTTATCGAGGAAATTGTACACGCTAATATTCCAAAAACTGTTTTTGGCAAAAAGACAACTCGTGAAGATATTACAAAAGAGATACAACAACGTCAGCAAAGGTTGTTTCCAGAAGGATGAGAAACTTTTTAACATGGATTAAAGAGTTATGGTGTTTTTTTGTAAAGAGAATGGAAATAAAAATACTATTCCTGTAAAAATTAGGTGTGTCAGTGCTTGTTGTCAAGGAGAAGTAGCAGAAACCAAGGTAGATAGCAATTTAGACAGCAATGTAGACAGTGTAGATGGCGAGTGTCAAACATGAAGTAGTGTATAGACACATCTAGTCTATCTACATCACATAAACGATTTAGCCATCATGGAGTCAACAAGTTTTTACATTATTTTACCCAGCAATGCTAGTATGAACTATTATCCTACTAATAAGGCTTCTACTTATCAAATTCATTTACCTCGTACATTATATTTGAAAGGAAAATATGGAGTAGCCTTAGCTGAAATTCAATACCCACACACAATGACGACAATGAGGCCAGGAATAGACTATACTCTTCATTATCGATCATCACTAGAAACATTTTATGCAGTTACCATTCCATATGGTTACTACAGATCCATACCTGAAATATGTAGTGCAATAAATGAAGAATTGCAAAAATCTATTAATGCAAACCCTATTCAGTTAAAGTATGATAAAATTAGTCGAAGAGTTTATCTTATTTTGAGAGATTGTTATGATATTGTCTTTTCTACTGAATTAGCTGAGATTTTAGGATTTAAACCAGGTAAATGGTATAAAGAATCTGGTCCTGCTGAACATCAATCCGATGTGAAACATGGAATTTATACACTTTATGTGTACTGTAGTATTTGTGAGCCACAAGTAGTTGGAAATTATTATGTTCCTTTACTACGTTCTGTTCCCATTGAAGGGTATGATGGTGATATTATTATGAAAACTTATGAAGAACCTCATTACGTCACAGTAAACACATCCAAATTTGACACAATAGAAATGAATATTAAGGATGACACAGGTCATAATGTGTCATTTCAAACTGGGAAAGTGATATGTAAACTTCATTTTCGACCAAAAGCATTATGAAAGCATATACACACGATCCGTCTGCATATCGCAACCATTTTCTTCGTCAAGTGGGCGGGGAATTACCAGGATTTAAAGGAGCACGAATACAGTACGGAGATGGTATTGGTTCAATATTGGGATCATTGGCTCGCAAAGCTATTCCACTGCTTAAGGCAGGGGCTAAAATCGCTGCACCACATCTTAAAAAGGCTGCAAAAGATGTCGCGAAAGATGTTACAGGCCTAGTAGCACAACGTGTGATTGGTGATGTCTTAGGAGGACAAAAGAGAGCACAACCAGCAAAACCTGTCAGAAGGCGAAAGGCGGCTAAACGGATAACATCAACAAAATATTAGAAAGATGTTTTTTAATCATGTCTTTAATTCATAATCATTCTTGTGAATGTAGTCTTTCTCCATTAGAATGGTTTCGCATACCACCAACGCAAACTGCTGTAGAAAAAAGTTGTTTAATCATGTCTTTAATTCATAGTCATTCTTGTGAATGTAGTCTTTCTCCATTAGAATGGTTTCGCATACCACCAACGCAAACTGCTCTAGAAAATTAGGTATTAGTATGCAATTGCGTTTACATAGACAAAAAATGAATATGTATTAATGGTTGCGAATAATGATTTTAAAGTAGAAGTGAGAGATGCGTTTTTAACCATTCGCAAAGTGAGGGTTAGTCCATGTATTCAGTTAGGGCATGCAGATGCATTGATCAAAACTCCTGCTAAGTTTATTATTACTAGAAAAGAATGTAAAATTTTAGCTATTCCACCTGGATTTCAATCTTTTGTGAAAGATAACAGCTTTTCAAGCCAATTACCAAAACGTATTGTCATTGGACTGGTTCATAATGAAGCCTTTGCTGGAACAGTATTGAGAAATCCATACAATTTTGATCATTTTCTTCTTAACTTTACGCCGCTCTACACGGATGGTGAACCAGTCCTATCCAAATCTCTCAAGCTTGACATAAATCGAGGCAAATATCTTGACGCTTTTGAAACTCTTTACAAATCTTTTGATAGATTGAATGGTGTGAAAAGTTCCATAACAAAACGGGAAGATTGACCTAGAGGTTATTCTTTATTTTCTTTTGACTTAACACCTGATTATGATGGTGATGATCATTATGCCCTTATCAAACATGGGAATGTGCGACTAGAAATGAATTTTGCTGGTGCCTTGCAAAATACAGTCAATGTTATAGTGTATGCTGAATTTGATAACATTGTTGAAGTAAGTGCAAATCGTAGCATTCAATTCGACTACCAGTCATGAACACGAAGCAGATAGAAGCCATACTATCTCATGATGCCTCGACAAAAGACTTGTTTCAAGGTGTGTTTTCCATGGACCTGTTACCATCTTAACAACGCGGTGCCTATGCCGTCAATACAGACGATTATGATGAGCCAGGAGAACATTGGGTGGAGTATATTATGACCTTGCAGAATATTTTGACTCTTATTGACTTTACCTATAGACAGTCGTTTGAATAAGTTTTTAACGTTTAATTTCATTTATAATTCAGTTCCATTACAAACACCAATATCATCTACATGTGGATTTTATTGTGTGTATTATATAATTCAAAGAGTTGGAGGACATAGTCCTTTTGAAATCATTCATGTATTAAGAAGAAGTGATGGTGATTTTGTTGTAAAGGATTTTGTATATAGACATTATAAACCATTATTTTATTGATGTTTTATTAGTTAAGTTGTATTAGTTAAGTTGTTGGTAATTGTTAATTTTATTATGGATATTGTAAATAAACAAGACAGTTTTATACAACATTCTTTTTATTGTGTTATACATTATCTTACATTTTAACAAATCTATTTTACATTTCAACAAATCTATTTTACATTAAACTTTTATTTCACAAATACCTTCAATACATCGATAAACAAATGCCATTCATACCAATCTAAATTAATATATGTATCATAGACATTACACCCACGTTTGTAAATGCTATGAAAACTAACATAACACTGTCCATAACCAAACTGTATTATTTTATCATCTTCGTGTTCAGACAGTTTCAATTCATATCCATCTTCATTTATGTCTATGTCCATCACCATAACACACATGGGATGTGTCAGCTCAATGGACTTGGTACCCCGCATGAGTTGCACACCTTCCTCTTTGAATTCAAGCGTCAGGTTCTTTCCAATCCAATGCTTGTAACAGAGCATACCATTCCACTGTGTTGAGGGTGATGTAGTCGTAGAGTTCTGTAAGCTCGTCATATTGGCGAAATCGTACAAACACGTCTAGACAGTTCTCAGTCACACGCACTTCTAATTCATTTGAGACTGCCAGGAGAAAGCCGGGTATCCTCAACTTCTCTAGACGGTCTTTCAATACGGATTGTTCGTCAGGTGATAGAATGATATACTTTCCAAAATGTCTTAACACAATGTTATCATATAAGTTTCTCAGATGTGAGAATCCATTTGTAGTGGGTTGATAATCCAACAAATAGTCTTCCATTTCGTTCATTAGTCAGATCAACTATGAGCTGTCTCCTTGTCTGCAAAGACGTTTTTATGCTCGCAAGATGGTGAAGAGTGAGCAACTTCTAGGAATCGTAAGACTGCGCGCCAATTCTTCATATCAAAGTCAATCAAATCTGAATATGGAGTATCTGACACAACTCCATCATAATCCTCTGGATAATCCTGTAAAAGATTTTTCCAGAATCTAAAACGTATGTCAGAATCATGTCCAACCACTAACACTTCAACTTTATTTTCACGTCTACATTCAAACCCAGGTTTAAACGGTATGTTTTTAAAATCTTTTCACACTTCATGTTTAAACCGATAAGTAGAACTTATTATCCGAGAACTTATTATCACTTCATTCCTATCATTTACAGCAAGGTAAGCACCACCGTTAAACAGGAGTGCATTCATGATGACAATACCTTGTTATGCGCCGTCTTCTTGTCTTCGAAGCCTCTTATCCACTTCTTTCACCTGCTTCTTCAGCATTTTCCATTCAGGTATTGCCAAATACCCTTTTGGTAGGATGATTTCTTCCAGTCCCCTCATCTCTGAGGTACTTGCGAATGTTTACCACACCTTCATTACTTTGTTTCATAATCTTAATATACTTTCCATTTCGTAGAGAAAGCATTCCATCCCACGACTGTGGTGTTGGTGCCGTCTCCACTTTCAATTTCTTGATGGTAGTGGTAGGATTTTTAACTTTTAAGTCTTTAACTGTATCTGCAAGAGTATCCATATCACTTGCAGATCTCTTACGACTTCCAAGTTCCATGTTAACGCTCCAATGTTCACACATCAAATAACTCTTACGTTGGAGAACCTCCCCCTTTTATAGCCTTATAATGTCCATGCGCTAAAGTGGAACACCATCATACAGCACATATCGCTTGTCGTCATATGGGGAGAGGGCTACTTTGCTCATCTTCTCCGAGAAAAGCTGGTGACTATGACTTCGAGCAATGTGTCCTGTAACCATCGTTTGAATTTGGTTGAACAAACTGTCCCTATACTGCACATGTTTAATTCGTCTTTGGTAAGCTCGAGTGATACCTTTAGTTGTATGTTTTTCTTTCTCGCAACACAATAAACTGTACATTTTCGGTCTGAGTCCAACAAACTCTTAAATGGGGATGCCTGCTGTCCCATCCTTCATTTTTCCAAGCACTGTTTGTTCACGTTGGAATGTAGGAAATGATCTGACGGATAGTCACTTGTGTCGAACAGGTCAGCATCTTGCTGCATATCCTTGTAGATATCTTCCGTTTCTATGTCATAACATAGACTGTCGGTGTCGCTGAACAAAAACTTGGCATTGGGATACTTGGCCATGATGTAGCTGTAACGAAGTTGAACATAAGGTGCTGAGGTCGAGAATGGTGAAGCCAACTTGAATGGGTTTATCCAGCAGCAAATCCACTTTGCGTAAATGTACAGCGGTCAAATCTTCGTTGAAAATTCTGAATTTGTGGAAAGAAGGCTTGGCCACGAGTTTCTTGAACCACTTTTCTTTGTGAACGAGTTCAACATTGGTTCGCTTTCTCACATTTTCCATAGTTTTGCCAAACACAGAATTGTTCATCAGTTTGAAGAAGTCTTTTCAAACGGGTTCTTGGTCAATTTTCTCTGTTCCATGTTCAGGGTAATGTATTTCGCCAACCATTTGCTTTGTTCAAACATGATGGCACGGTACACTTTGGTGACTTTGAACCCCAGTGAGACGTACTGCTGCAAATTCTTATAATGAAGCACATATTTCTTATTGCTGCATAGGTTGGAAATGAGCTTTTCAGTAGGTTTCATGTTAAGATCTTTCCGTAGCCTCTGACTGTACTCATACAATTCTCCAACTTTGACACATGTCGGTTCTGAGGCCACTTCGTAGTGATTATGACGATCATGGATTGAATGTGGGGATTCTAAATCCACTTCCAAAATATATCCAATGTCGTCATCTTCAGCCACACACATGAAGTTGAGAGATTCTGGCTCACTCACCCACATACATCCATTTAGTTTGATACTTTGCGACATGGCCCAGCCATACAGGTTTTTTGAGTCGTGGTATATCAGGTAGTTTTTTGGCATCTCAGAATTGTAATCTATCACTTAGAGGTTATTGGCTTTCGCATACTTGTGCGTGATCACATATATTCCTCCACGTATGCCTTGTTCAACCATTTGGTACATTGCAATGTCAGTATTTGCCATTGATGTGGTCATGGTCTCTTACACGATCTGCTCCTAGAGGCTCATTGCAAATGTAGTAATTGACTGCGTTCTAGAAATTCTCTTGTTCCTAACAGGTCATCACCCTATCCTTTGGCTGCTCTAAACCACGCACAATACAATCACGCTCGTAGACCATATGGTCTAAAAAGACCTTCGCGGCATTGTCTCCTCGTTACACGACTGGCGCATGTATGTCGTACTAGCTAACAACCACATAGGCAAAGCTGTTTGGACGATGATGCTGATACCTGGCCACTTCATGCTTTTGCGCGAAGCAGTCAATATCAGCATAAAAATAAAAGGTGCTCGCTGTTGTCTGGTAGGTTGTTGATGACAGGTTCCTTGGGGAATGATAAACGTTGCGCTCCATGCTTTCCACACACTTCACGATTCTTATCTAAAAGATCTTCTCGTGTAAACACATGAAGACAGGTGAAACAGTAAAAAGCCGCAGTCTTACGCATGGTGCGATAAGACATAAGTCTGTTGAAATTCTTGATGAATCAGTAATGCCTTTTGTTGTCACTGCTAATGAGAAGTAAGTTGATTTCTCTGGCACTGACGTTTCGGCTAAGTTGTATTGGAACAACCACATCTTGCTCATATCCAAACACATTATCCACTTGTTCTACCATATTATCCACTTGTTCTACCATAACACCTTCAGCATTCGCCGTCAGTTTCTTGAAGCGTGCATGCACGACAATGAACCATTTCATTCAATGGTTTAAGGTCTCCAACAAATGTGCCTTGATACGGTTCTCTTGCTGTCATTTCAAGCAGTAAATCTGATCCATCCTCAGACTCAAACCGTCTTTATTGTGCGTTTTCACCAAGACTAACCCTTCTACCTCTCTCTACTTGTCCTGTCTTTTCTTTCTTTGCAGGTTGTTCTTCATGAGGTACATTTTCTATCTCAAACACATCCTTAGATGGAAATATTTTAATGCATTCACAGCAGAGGAACGGATCAGGTCTGTCAATACCATCTTGTACCGTCTTTCGTCTCTTAGCTTCAATCTGCTTAACAAGCTCTTCATGAGCACGTTTCATCTTAGCTGGTTTGCATGTATGTGCTACAAACAATTCCAGATATGGAAATGTCACATTGCAATCATGACAGATGACTAAAGTGTCTGAATTAGTTGCCATTGTTGTTGTCACGTCAATTGCTTAAACTGATATGATGAAATGTAGGTCACACTCATCCCATTTATACCGCCTAGGCATGTACTACACAGACATCTAGCGGAGAGCGATGTGTTCTAACAATACCTGAAAGCATTAAGAAAGGTTGTTGGCAGAATCGTCTGAAACGTGTAAAAATCTGTTCTCACATACCATAGCATAATAGGTTTTCATAAAACTAAATTTGTTAAATTTGGTTTAGAAGCATCATTTTTCCCTACTATGACTTCAAAGCATTCGAATAAGTAGCATGCTAAAATACTAAAACTTATTTTATACATCATATGTTTTCAAAAACTATATTTGTTAAAGTTGGTTTAAAACCACCATTTTCGCACTACTATAACTTTAGAACATTCGAATAAGTAGCATGGCAAAATGCTAAAACTTCTTTTATACATCATATGTTTTCAAAAACCACATTTGTTAAAATTGGTCTAGAACTACCATTTTCCCACTACTAAAACATAAAGCCTAACATTAGAGTTAGCGTGGGAAAATCCCATTCCTACTCAAATTGAACTAGTGAACTAGTGCACTCTGAAATTTGTCGATCGTTCCCACGCTCTGAACTACTGCACTCTGAAAGTTATCGATCGTTCCCACGGTCTAGGCCTTTGATGTTCTCAAAATTATTGATCGTTCCACGGTCTGTGGTCTTACACTCTCACATTTATGGATCGTTCTCACGGTCTAGGCCTTTGATGTTCTCAAAATTATTGATCGTTCCCACGCTCTGAGGTCTTTCATATACTTATTCCTACGCTTTGCGTGTGTGTGTGTGTGGTTACTGTAATAGAACCACTGCAATATGACTAATTAAATATTATTAGTGAAAATAGACATATAAATATGGCTGCTTTGTTCAAAAAAATGATGTCACAGAGTGACATAATGTCACAGAGTCACATGATGTTACATGGTGTCACATAATGTCACAGAGTCACAAAAGTAAACAAAAAAAATTTGTTCCGAGATTGGACTGAACCACCAATCTTCTGCTTACGAGTCTCATGCGCTGTGCACTGAGCCACAGGGGCAGGTGTGGTGAACGATCTGATAATGACATACATAGTTAGACTAATTAGGCTTACACGGTCCTCACATAGTAATGTAGCCTTATGATGTTACATAGTCAAATAGTGTCACATGATGTCACATGATGTCACATAATGTCACAGAGTCACAAAAAAGTTTTTAAAAAAAGCTCACTTACCACGACTCTTTTGCCAATTGGTCTCCATGTGTATTCAAGTCAATCTTTTACTTCCATTTTCAAAGAATAGGCAATGTATTACTTTGTCTCCTATGTGTTTCCAAAGAATAAGCAATGTTCTACTTCGTCTCCTATGTGTATTCCAGCCAATCTATCACTTTTTCCAAGACCAACTGTTTTCACTTTTTTCCCATGTGTATCCAACAGCAGCCACAACGTGAATGAAACACATGTCTGCACACAATGTGCTCTTATAGGACTGCTGAATCTGTCCTAGGGGGTCCCCACATGGAGGACCAGGGGGGTCCCCATGGTATGATAGACAGAGGTGGAAAGCCTCACATGGAAGACCCATGGAGGGGGGTCGGTACATATTATGTCCTGGGGGGTCCCCATGGTATGATAGACAGATGGTGGAAGTCCTCATATGGAGGACCCGGGGAGGCGGGTCCACAGATTGAGAACCCCATGATATGACGGTGTGATAGATAGAAGGTGAAAGTGATGCCCGAGGGCGGGATCGATCCACCAACCTTCCTACCATGGGTCCGCTTGCGAGTCCAATGCTCTACCAAGTGAGCCACTCAGGCCGTAAGCTTGATGTTCGGGAAAACATTCCTCATATAGCATTGGGGTCACATGGCACATGATTGACAGGTCACGTGACTAATGATGATTGACAGGTCACGTGACTAATGACGTCATGATGATTGACAGGTGACTTAGGGTTATGCCTCCTGGGGGGTCGGTACATAGTATGTCCTGGGGGAGGGGGGTCTGATGACGTCACTTCCTGTTCCAGAACTGTCGTTTTCCAACTACTGTTGTTTTTGTTCTTATACAATGGCAGGCTTTAATGAATCTTGGTGCGCTGGTGATAAACGCTGAACTTTACCATTTTAAGTAGTAGCCGATATGAGGAGCACAGTCCGATTTCAAGCACTTGGTTTCGCATACTAATTACATTCATTTAGTGATTTCAAGTATATCAAGAGAAAATCAACCATTCGTTATTCACCTATGTGTAAGTGAATAACGTGGGTGTATTATGTGTGAGTGTGTACGTTCATAGTATCAGCTTTATCATTATGGCTATAATATCACGTTTGTTACTGCTATAATGCTTTTATTGCTGTTTATTAATCAGTGATTACATTCATTGTTACTTTTAAAGTACACACATAAAAGAGTAATAGAAATAGCAATACAATGGAGTCAATTCATAACATGACAGGTTTGTTTAAGTTTTATTTATCTTATCCAGTATACATGGAACTTGCATAGCCGTCAAAAGACAATACTGTAACTTTGAGGATTGGTTGATTAGGTCAGAGCGAGAGAGTAAAACAAGCTTAAATTAACCTTATAAAATCATATATTAAGTAGTCGATAAACATAGAAGGAAACATTTTACATCTGATGAAGATTTAGATAATCTTATTTTGGTTTTTAAGTAATCAACAACAAACCGCCCCTGTAAAAAACTGAGACACGCTTCAGTCTCTAATCCTTACCTCGAACAAATTAGACCAAATTAGATAACAAGCAAACCGAAAAAAAATAATAAGGTATTTCGTTGTTCCGTAAAGGTGTAGAAGTTATTGGAGATTAATCATTAAACAAAATCATTTTATATAGCACATTTTCATTAGCGGCCGTTAACAACTTTTTACAAATTATTCGCCACCTTTCGCAGCTGCCTTGTTATACCACCTTTCCAGTAACATAAAATTCTTATGGTTTATGTCTGCAATTTCTTTATATGTTTTTTTCCCAATCCAATACGGAAAAATGCTAATTAGTAATTTGGTTATGTTCTGCTTTTTATGGGTAATTATTTCATTTACTGCTTCAATGTCACTTTTCAGACTTTGTTGATATTTCTGATATACATAACGTGCCGATAGAGGATGTGCCTGGAATCACAAGCGGTACGGGCCATAGCCTAAGAATGGTGTCAGTGAGAACAGCCTGGCACTTGTATTTAAAATATATCGACGAATGCGGCATGAATCAAAGGCGATTCAAGGATTATCTCGTAACTCACGGTGCTACTTCCCGCCAACAACATATCGTCTATTGCGCGTTACGTGACTGGCATAATCGCCATCGCGCTCGTCGTAGTCGGCCACATATACGTGGATCGGCCCTCCATTCAAACAGTGAGAGAAATAACGGCTGTGTCATTAACTGATACAGTGGTGGATGCAGGTCTTGGACAAAAAGCTGACAGGATCAACTTCACGAAATCACCCGAAACGGCAAGTTAACCACTCAATTTTGTGTGAGACCACAACACTTTTGCAGTCATTATAAGGGGGGGAGTTGCGGGGTAAAATCTCTGAACCCGTCCACTCACGGATTCATGACTGTAATAGATACTGAAAGCACAAAGAAATATGTCCATATTGCTGAATAGAGAATGCGCGTCAAGAGAGCCACATTCCTAGGCAGATTGCGCGTCAAGTGAACAAAACTCGTGGGCAGACTGCGCGTCAAGAGAACAACACTCCTAGGCAGAATGCGCGTCAAGAGAAGAACACTCCTAGGTAGAATGCGCGTCAAGGGAACAACACTCCTAGGCAAAACCTTAATCCACTGTTAAAATATACGGAAAAGTGTGACTAGTGAGATTTAAAGTATCCAAAGTAAACATTATGTTGTGTTGAAATTTTGATATATTGCTATAAAAACTAAAAGCTAATGTTATATCAACAAATACCAAATAAACATATGCGACTTCAATTTGTTATATTACTTCATAATATTTGCTTATAAACGTTTATAAAAAGATATATATAATTTTACCTTGTTTGTAAAAGATCGAATGAGAGAAAATTCAAGAATAAATAGAGTAAATGTACACCTTAAAACCTGCGTAAGAATATTTCTTCTTGATTTGATCCTCGTGCTTTGATTACCATTCTCCGTGATAACCATTTCCCGTGCATATTCTTACGCACATTGCTTATTGATTTCATCATCTCGGTTTGATCACCATTCTCCGCGCATTACATTTTTTATTTGATCACCTTGCTTGATCACCATTCTTTGTGCATCACCTTACCAACATAGCTTCTTGATTTGATCACCTTGCTTCGATCAGCATTCTCCGTGCATAGCCTTACAAACATTGCTTCTTGGTTTGATCACCTTGCTTCGATGAGCATTTTCCATGCATAATCTTACAAATACTCCTTCTTGGTTTTATTACCTTGTTTTGTTTTGATAACCATTTTCCGTGCACAACCTTTCATTTCATCAGTAGTGTAAATTCTATGAAAACCAAACTCTAAATGAGAATTGGCTTAGACATTACCTGTTGTATGTATTTATGTCATCATTGCCAGTGAGTACACAAAGGAAACATTGTTTTTTTGCACTTCAGGTAAATGTGCAAGCATCGAAAACACCAGGCTGTGAAAAGGAAAAGCTATGTGATTTGTATCGGAATATATTTGTATTACAATTGTGAAAATAGAAATTAAAACCACATTCACGTTTGGACTGATCTGTAAACCCTCACTCGCCTTTCAGGCTCGTGCTATCAGTACTGCTGGCCGCATCAAAGGATTTTTTTGATGTGCTCATCCAACCAATGTCTGATCCGTTCAAAACATTTATTCACCTTTTCTTGTTTTTCTTTCAGAGACAATATATCATATCATGTCATATCAAAGAGTCATTTACATGCGCATATTCAGCAAGCTACTATGCGCTATACAAAACAAAAGCGTCCTAGAAGCTTTTGGCAAGGCACCACGAGTTTGGCATATGTGCCATATGAAAGATGAAAAATCGGTGGAAATTGGATGTTATTAAGCATCAAATTTCAAGTCCAAATTCTCATAAAACCTACAAATAAGTACTAGCAATTCCAGGAAGAAATATCTTAGTTTTTTAAATAACCATAATATGTCTTCAGGAAACACTTTAATTAAGTATAAGTATAATAATAAACCATTTATGTCCATATGTTTTCTCAATGCAAATGTTGAGACATTGTCGAAATTTTCTAGTATATTAAGTAATGCAAATTTTAATTCTAATGACTTATACCTTGGAATGTTAAATAAATAATTGCAAGCTTAGCAACGAATGCCTTAGTTTTTCAACAGGCGTCATGGCTTGGGAACAGTCGCAGAGTGGCATTTGCCTAACTCATTATCAGCACCAATATAAATATTACATTCTATATACGGATTGCGAAGTCGGAAATCAAATAGTCTGCTTGTCTCAGAAAGCCGCCGTAATAAGGGTGTTGTCGTATTTCAATTTACGATATGCATTTAAGCACGTACAGTAAAACCCCGGATGTGGACAATCCTCTATTATGGACACCCCTGAATTATGGACGGCATTTTTCAGTCTGTTTTAAAACGCCATAGAGTTCTGTTATATCTAGACCCCTCTATTGTGGACACCCCTCTATTCAGAATTAGGGACACTCTTTTTATCCCATAAGTACAGTTACACATTTAAAACAACCCCTCTAATGTGGACAGTTAAAATGCTGTCCATATTTTGTGAAAAACCACTATCAGCTTGTTACTCGGTAGTGTTTGTTTTTCGCTATTGTTATCTGTGGGTATTGAGTACATTTTATTGAACACAGTGCATGTAAAGACAATAGGGCTTATTACAAGAGATATGTGCTAACGAGAGAAGCTTTATACTACTAAACCCTATTGACATGTGCTCCGTCTTTTAAAATGCGTATGAAGGAACAAGTAATTCATTGTCTTTACACTCAGTTAAGATGTTATATAAGGTGTTAAGTCTGAATATCGGTGAAAACGGAACGAACTTTCTATCTGATAAAGTTAAAATAATCAAAGCTAGTGATAGAAAAAGTGCAAGAAAAATAGCCAAAGAGTTTAGTTGTAGTTGTCAGATAGAACAGGACCTCGAAATTAGGGACACCCCGCCATTAGGGACAAAATTATTCAGTCATGTTTTGTCCCCAATAGCGGGGTTTCACTGTATTACTATATATGCCTGTCGCACATGATATATATTAGTGCTGTATGGCGCAAAGATAGCTTTATCAGTACCTATGCATTGTGACCGTTGAGCTATTTTTAGTTAGAAAAAATGGTTTAATCTTTAAAATGTAACCAAAATATGCCAATGTAGTGGCGACTTCTAAATCGGCTCTTCAATTATGCCACCACTTTTTTTTACCAATATAAGAACGGCATTTGTCATTGTAGCTCCTTTTTCGTCCCATAAAAACAAAACCTGATTAAAAGAAAAAGTCAGAGTCTCACTTGATCAATGAAGTTATAATTAATTTTTAGGCTTTCAAAAGGCAAAAATGTTGTTCAATGATATGTACATGGATGATGTCGTTCTATTTTAGTTATTTTAATACTGAGTTTCGTTTACTTGTTGACATCTTATTCTTAGGCTATCATAAATTCATAAATTTGGACGTCGGGTTAATTTGTCATTTTTGTATAAGATATGAGACCCGTTCGATTTAAATATATTAATTAAAATTCAGATTCTCTGCATGAATTGTACCAATACGGAGAGCGTTCTGGCTGATTGAATGTGAACAATGCTAAGTTCCCCGTGCTGTGTTGTGCAAAATGGTGTAATGACTCAAAATTGTGAATTCTTTTTTCGTGCTTTGTCAGGTGTGCTAACGAGCAGTTTTGTCGGATTTATTTTTAAGTAACAGTAGCATGTACAGCATTCGCGATGACGCATGACCCGATTTTACGCGGATTTTAGCACTTTTGGGGGCTTGTGGCGAGGCTTTTCACGACCCACTGCGTCACAGTGACGCGGTTTTTTGGAGGCCACGGCGTTACACTATAGAAACAATTATAATCGACCTAGTTAATAATTACACTGCATTTTGTGTTGTCTTGTATTTGTTGTTTTGAAAATCCGTTAATAAAATAAAAAAAATAAATGTCACTACAGCTTATTTTTGCACGGAGGAGGTGGGGTGGGGTGGGTGTTTCAAAAGGTACCTGTACTTTGTATTGAAAAATGCTTGGTGGAGAGCCTGTGATGCGGTTTTTTAGATCCCACCGCGTCACACAATTATGTGTGACGCGATTTTATGAAAGGCTAGCGCGAACGTTGAGGTGATTTGTCAGACGTGTTAACCAGCAGCTTTGTCGGGTTAATTAAGTGACAGTGGTGTGTGTTTCGAAGGTCTTTGTTGTTGTTGAATAAAAAATAATTCGTTGTCGATTTCTTCGTTTTTACTGGCCCGTCGTTATATGCAACAATGTCAGGAGATAACATCGAGTCTTGCTCTCCACGCCTCCAAAATCGCGACCGGCATCTGCTAATTCAAACAATAAAAACAAACCAACTTATTTTATTGACTGATCAACTGACTCTTTGTGAATACTGAATGTTTGATATCATCAATGCCATAGTTTATTTCACTTCCGGCATGACTGACTTGTTTGTTTGATAATATGCAACCACTATATGAAAGAGTGGAAGAAGAAGAAGAAGAAGAAGAAGATTAGTCTGTCCTAGCGGAGAAGTGGAAGTGATACAGAACAATGATTACAGAAAACGGATGATTTGCAAAACGTTCTGCGCGTGTTATTCTAAAGGAAAGTGGGAAATGTCTGTGAAGGCCGCCTCGCCCGCTGCGGACAAAAAGCATTCTTTTTCCCTCCCTGTGGATCGTAAGTGTCGTGTCATTTAATCAGCAGCCATGCTCCCAATTTTATACAGCCAATTTTAATTCTATTTCAGCATTCCATGATTATCCTGGCTAATTATTAAAACTAATGAGTATAGAAACAAGATACAACCACAAGAGAGAACTGTGGTTGTATCGAAACCACTACCACTCTAGTTATGGATGGTGCCCTGGTGTTCAATGCTTAAACACACTAAGTTTTATAATCAATACTTAATATCTATTATTTATACGTGAATCTAGTTTTGCGATTCAATTTTAATGCCTATGGAATAAATCTGTGTACGCGCAATGTGTTTTTAAATAATCTTTTATAATAAATAACTAGGGTACAAATGCACATAAACGCAAGTATTTTAAACATATCATTTATCGTTCTACCATTCCCCTCACTCGAAACAAATTTCTTACATAATGGCCTTAGAATAATTTTGCGGTTAATTAAATCCCCTTTCTTTAAACAACTTCGCCATGCAACTTCATAGTTACAAAGCGTGCTGTCGCGCATGTAAATGCTATTCAGTTTTAAGCTATAGTTAGCAACGAGCGGAGGGGAGGGAATTACAAACGTGAAAACACTGCGTCTCAGGAAAACACTTGATATGAAATCAACTCAATGTTAAAGACTCTGAAGTAAAAGCGATTTTCAAGTTCAAAAAATGAACAGTGCTATCTGAAATCAAAATGCCATGACATCTCATAATTATATTGCTACTAAAATAGCTAAATAACTGCAATAACAACTGTAAAAATATTGCACTTCAATATTTCAGTTTACTTTGTAACATGTTTTACGTTTATTTCTAATTTTACCGTGTTTGGGAATGGTCATATGAGCGAAAAACCGCGGTAACTAGACCGAGTTCCGGTAGAGAATAAATAACCCACTTTTGGTACCGCCGCCGCCGCCGCTTCCCCCTCTCCCCCTCCCCCTCCCTCCACATGAGTTGGGGAGTTTTTTTTTTTTTTTGGGAACTTTCATTTCCCACACATTCTCATGCATACACATACGCCCCAACACGATGGGGATTTGAAATAACGGCTTTTCGAAAACGAGGCGTTTTTACGTCAGACCACCCCCTCCACCCCCCCCCCTCCCCAAGAACAGAGTATGTGTCGACGTCAGACCACCCACCCCTCTCCCCAAGAACAGAGTATGTGTCGACGTCAGACCACCCTCCCCCCACCCTCCCCAAGAACAGAGTATGTGTCGACGTCAGACCACCCACCCCTCTCCCCAAGAACAGAGTATGTGTCGACGTCAGACCACCCTCCCCTCCCCCTCTCCAAGAACAGAGTATGTGTCGACGTCAGACCACCCCCCCCCCCGGATCGTGATATATCTACCTTCAAGAGTGTATAACTTTAAAACTACTTGGTTGATTTATATGAAAATTTCACTGTTTGATTCAGTTTTATGTAAAGTTTTGTTATAGAGTGGTCACAGGCTATTTGCGCAGCTGGCTGTATGCATTTTTGCACCATGCCGCCATTTTAACTTTGTAAAAAGTGAAAAAAAATGAGATAACTTTCGTTATGCTTGGTCGATGTGTATGAAAATTTCACTGTTTGATTCAGTTTTATGTAAAGTTTTGCTATAAAGTGGTCATGGGCTATTTGCACCGGTGGCTGTATGCATAATGTGACATGCCACCATTTTAGCTTTGTGAAAAGTGAAAAATTGAGATAACTTCCGTTATAGTTGACCGATTTGCCTGAAAATTTCACTGTTTGATTCAGTTTTATGTAAAGGTTTGTTATGAAGTAGTTACAGGCTATTTGCGCAGCTGGCTGTATGCATTTTTGTACCATGCCGCCATTTTAAGTTTGTAAAAAGTGGGGATAACTTTAGCTATAGTTGGTCGATGTGCATGAAAATGTCACTATTTGATTCAGTTTTATGTAAAGTTTTGTTATAAAGTGGTCACGGGCTATTTACAACGGGGGCTGTATGCATAACGTGACATGCCGCCATTTTAAGTTTGAAAAAAGTGAAAAAGTGGGGATAGCTTTCGCTATAGTTGGTCGATGTGCATGAAAATTTCACTATTTGATTCAGTTCTATGTAAAGTTTTAACATTAAGTGGTCACGGGCTATTTACAACGGTGGCTGTATGCATAACGTGACATGCCGCCATTTTAACTTTGTAAAAAGTGAAAAAGTGGCATAACTTCCGTTATGGTTAACCGATTTGCATGAAAATGTCACTGTTTGATTCAGTTTTATATCTAGTTTTAACATTAAGTAGTCATGGGCTATTTGCACTGGCGGCTGTATGCATAATTGTAACATACCACCATTTTAACTTAAAAATGAGATAACTTTCGTTATAGTTGACCGATTTGCATGAAAATTTCACCGTTTGATTCAGTTTTGTATAAAGTTTTGCTATAAAGTGATCATAGGCTATTTGCACATGTGGCTGTATGCATAATTGTAATATACCACTATTTTAACTTAAAAAATGAGATAACTTCCGCTATAGTTGATCGATTTGAATGAAACTTTCACTGTTTGAATTCAGTTTTATATCTAGTTTTTTTTGTTATTATGTAGTCATGGGGCTATTTGCGCAACTGGCTGTATGCATTTTTGTCACATGCCGCAATTTTAACTTTTGTAAAAAAAGTGGGAAAAGTGTGATAACTTTCGTTATGGTTGATCGATTTGAATGCAAAATGTCACCATTGGATTCAGTGTGATGTCTTAGTTTTACAGTGCTTTGGGGCATAGGTAGGGGGTTATTGGAATGGCGCGCGCTCCCCTCCCCACCATTCAAACATGTGTTCGAATTATTTTTTAGGAACATATTACGTCAAACTATTGTTCAACAAGTTGTTTAACAATTGTACAACAATTGTTCAACAAACTGTTGTTCAACATGTTCAACATGTTGTTGAACAGGTTGAACATGTTCAACCTGTTCAAAGGCGCGCGCTTTATCCCCCAAAAAACTTAAGCACTGTCACTTATTTGATTGACAGCTTTAATTGATGGGCGGGGCTTAAATGATCACGTGATTGACAGCTTTAATTGATGGGTGGGGCTTAACTGGTCACGTGACTGATGATTGATTGACGCAGAACTGTGCTTTCTATACTACGTCATGATGACGCCATAAAGGCGCCATGACGTTAGACTTCCCTAAGCAGCATAACCCTAACCCTAGGCGTAGACAACATGTTTAACAACATGTTGAACACGTTGAACATGTTGTTAAATATGTTCTTCATGTTCTTCAACATGTTCTTCAACATGTTGTTCAACCATTTGAACATGTTCAACATGTTGTTCAACAAGTTGTATATAAGGCTATGTTTTAAGGCTTTTTCGTCATTTGAAAAGTGTATGTTGAACCGAAAAGCTTTTTCGTCATTTGAAAAGTGTATGTTGAACCGAAAGGATGTATAAATGCAACATTTGTTTGAAATCTTACATTTGGCCACAAAGTCTGAAAAGGCACTTAAAGGATGCTCACACTTCAGAGGAAGAAGAATTGGATATAGATATGGAAAACCCTGTAAAACCACCTATCACTGAAACTTTAGATGAGTCTTCTATGGAAAGTCAAAGCGTCAACATGACTGAAAAGAATGCACATTCGTGTACAGAATGTGGTGCGTTATACAACAGCCAAGAAGCTTTGTTCAAATATATGGAACATTGTGGTGAGGGTGATGATGACAGCAGCTCTGAAAGTCAGTCAGAAACAGACTCTGAAAGTGAGTCAGAAACAGACTCTGTTTGGTATGATATGGTTCAAGAAGTCTACGATGAATATGATACCAAATTTCAAAAAAAGGTTTCAGAATATGAAGAACACGGGCTTGAAGATGCGCGTGAAATAGCAAGTGATGACTTTCGACCCATTTATAAGCGTCGACTTAAACAACTGTTTATGAGACTATTCAAATATACCCAACATATAGAACAAAACGAACATTATCAAACCATTTTAGAAGACTTTAATTACTTTGTTGATGAAAAACATTATGAGTATTCAAAGGCACTAAAGGCGGCTATAAGAAGAAACGATGCATTTTTTGAAGAGCTTCTAGATGAGGAGGAGGAAGATGAAAGCAGCGACGAAGAAAGTGATATGGATGACAGTGAACAGAGTGAAGCAGATGAAGAAAAATAGACTTATTTGACTAAACTTTATAATAAAGACTTTGTAAATCAACAAATGTTATAATATTGTTATAGATTTAAGCTGTGTGTATTTAAGTGTATTAATAAAGCTATTAACATATGTCTTGTTTTTTTTTCTGAACTGACTGCTATTGCTCCATCAATTGCTTGAACTACAACATGTTGAACAAGAACTTGGTAAACAACATGTTGAACAACATGTTAAACAACATGTTGAACATGTTCAACATGTTCAACTTGTTCAACAACATGTTGAACAGGTTGTACATGTTCAACTTGTTCAACAACATGTTGAACATGTTGAACAACAGCTTGTTGAACAATTGTTGTATAATTGTTAAACAACTTGTTGAACAATAGTTTGACGTAATATGTTCCTAAAAAATAATTCGAACACATGTTTGAATGGTGGGGAGGGGAGCGCGCCATTCCAATAATCCCCCACCTATGCCCCAAACTACTGTAAAACTAAGACATCACACTGAATCCAATGGTGACATTTTGCATTCAAATCGATCAACCATAACGAAATTTATCATACTTTTCCCACTTTTTTTACAAAAGTTAAAATGGCGGCATGTTACAAAAATGCATACAGCCAGTTGCGCAAATAGCCCCATGACTACATAATAACAAAAAAAAACTAGATATAAAACTGAATTCAAACAGTGAAAGTTTCATTCAAATCGATCAACCATAGCGGAAGTTATCTCATTTTTTAAGATAAAATGGTGGTATGTTACAATTATGCGTACAGCCACATGTGCAAATAGCCTATGATCACTTTATAGCAAAACTTTATACAAAACTGAATCAAACGGTGAAATTTTCATGCAAATCGGTCAACTATAACGAAAGTTATCTCATTTTTAAGTTAAAATGGTGGTATGTTACAATTATGCATACAGCCGCCAGTGCAAATAGCCCATGACTACTTAATGTTAAAACTAGATATAAAACTGAATCAAACAGTGACATTTTCATGCAAATCGGTTAACCATAACGGAAGTTATGCCACTTTTTCACTTTTTACAAAGTTAAAATGGCGGCATGTCACGTTATGCATACAGCCACCGTTGTAAATAGCCCGCGACCACTTAATGTTAAAACTTTACATAAAACTGAATCAAATAGTGAAATTTTCATGCACATCGACCAACTATAGCGAAAGTTATCCCCACTTTTTCACTTTTTACAAACTTAAAATGGCGGCATGTCACATTATGCATACAGCCACCGGTACAAATAGCCCGTGACCACTTTATAACAAAACTTTACATAAAACTGAATCAAATAGTGACATTTTCATGCACATCGACCAACTATAGCTAAAGTTATCCCCACTTTTTACAAATTTAAAATGGCGGCATGGTATAAAAATGCATACAGCCAGCTGCGCAAATAGCCTGTAACCACTTTATAACAAAACTTTACATAAAACTGAATCAAACTGTGAAATTTTCAGGCAAATCGGTCAACTATAACGGAAGTTATCTCAATTTTTTACTTTTTACAAAGTTAAAATGGCGGCATGTCACATTATGCATACAGCCATCGGTGCAAATAGCCCATGACCACTTTATAGCAAAACCTTACATAAAACTGAATCAAACAGTGAAATTTTCAGGCAAATCGGTCAACTATAACGGAAGTTATCTCAATTTTTCACTTTTCACAAAGTTAAAATGGCGGCATGTGACATTATGCATACAGCCACCGGTGCAAATAGCCCGTGACCACTTTATAACAAAACATAAAATTAACATAACATTACATAAAACTGAATCAAACAGTGAAATTTTCATACACATCGACCAAGCATAGCGAAAGTTATCTCATTTTTTTCACTTTTTACAAAGTTAAAATGGCGGCATGGTACAAAAATGCATACAGCCAGCTGCGCAAATAGCCTGTGACCACTTTATAACAAAACTTTACATAAAACTGAATCAAACAGTGAAATTTTCATATAAATCAACCAAGTAGTTTTAAAGTTGTACACTCTTGAAGGTAGCCATATCACGATCCTGGGAGGGGGTGGTGTGACGTCGACACATACTCTGTTCTTGGGGAGGGGGGGAGGGTGGTCTGACGTCGACACATACTCTGTTCTTGGGGAGGGGGGAGGGTGGTCTGACGTCGACACATACTCTGTTCTTGGGGAGGGGGGTAGGGGGGTGGTCTGACGTAAAAACGCCTCGTTTTCGATCGGCCTCGTTTTCGAAAAGCCGTTATTTCAAATCCCCCCAATCGCGTTCACAACTGCACAAATGACGGCTTTTTTGGACTGTTGTGAAGAGACGAAACATCGAACCAAAAAAAAAAGAAAAAAAGAATGCAACATAAGGAAGAGTTTTTTTCAGAGGAACGCCGGAAGAGATACCACTTCACTAATAAGGATGTGAATCTTTGGGAGGAAGTCATCAGGGAAAGAAGAAGACCAGGGAAATCCCTCCACGGCTACTTTTTAGCAGCCACCCATTCTTACAAAATAAGCAAAAACCATTTTAAACTCATCGTGTTGGGGCGTATGTGTATGCATGAGAATGTGTGGGAAATGAAAGCTTTTTTAAAAAAAAACTCCCCAACTCATGTGGAGGGAGGGGGAGGGGGGAGAGGGGGAAGCGGCGGCGGCGGCGGCGGCGGCGGCGGCGGCCTACAACACCCCCCCCCCAATACCTATGTCTTTCCCCCCCCCCCCCAAAAAAAATAATAACGTTTCGTTTCACACTTCAACCGGAAAAAAAGCCGTTATTTCGCTCTCCATGGCGTCAAAAAGAAGGAAAACACTTACCGTTCCCATAGGGCACTGGTGTCGCTTTGAAACTCATGTGGCGCCTTTTTTTCAGAAAAAAAAAACACCCTCACAAGCCTCCAATAAATATTTTCTCCCACCTTCCTTTCAAACATTCCGTTTTCACACTTCAGCGGAAGTCCGTTATTTCAAATCCAAACACGTAAACAACTGCACAAATGACGTTTCGTTTACACCATCTCGTCACAAACGCAACTCCACCACGGAGTAATCACTCCCTCACTGCAGTAGTTCTCTCATAACAACATGCGTTGCTATGCAGTGGTTCTCTCATATAAACATGCGTTGCTATGCAGTGATTCTCTCGTTTTCATATTACTGGTAAGCTTCCTTTTTTGACATTGACTTTGACCGAGAAGGGCAATGTTACCGAGATACCTGTAATGTCGTTTTGGTCTGAAGTCTCGAATTTATCTCAAAATCGCTCTGTCTTTGTCCGTTTATGGGATAACGATCTGGTCAACTTCCGGTTTTGACATTGACGTTATGTAACTATCCAAACATTCCATGGCTTTGTAAATAACGACTTTATTATGCACCGAAACTGACACACACTGACCCCTGACTGAGTGGCATGTTGCGTTATAGTCGTAGATGAGTAATCCATACAAAAGGCATGTACAACCGATAAGATATAGCAATGGAACGACAGTAATTCTGCTACTATTTTCAAGCATTCTAGAGAGTGTAGAAACACTCGAGTTTCTTCTGAAAAATACTGAAATCCACAGAATAGTTAACAACTTTGCTTAGTTAACAAAGGAGCCGACAAAATGGGGGCGGGGAGGGCGTGTTGGCGTTTTACCTCTTTCATAATTTTCTGTACGAGTTTAATGTTTAACCAAAACTGTGTGATTTATCCAACAAATAACTACACCAAACTTGAAGTCAATTCTACTTTCTGCTGCCGAGATATTTTGCTTAACAACAAATTTTTACGCAATGATGCTTTTCTTAATTTTACTACACGAGTCAAGAGTTGAAGCAGCCGTCTGATTGAATCGTGGGATAACCCATATACAATTTTATGTCAATACAACCTCCTCTTTGCGAGATATTTTGAACTCAATATCTTGTTCACAATATATACTTATTTTACATGATGACATCATACGCTGCATTCGTTCGATCTACTTATCATATAACTCGGCAGAATCTCTGACCTAAAAAGCAAAAATGCCACCAAGTTTAAACTTTATAAGATATTCAGCGTATGCGAAATTTCGCACACAAGATTTTCACGTAATGACGTCATACGCCTTTCCTGATAATGTCACAAGATGACACAACGGCTCTACCTGTCCAAGGAATAAACACATCAAGTTTGAAACCGATCCAGATTTCCGTTTTCGAGATATCTTGCACACAACAGACTGACCCACACACACACACACAAACACACAAACAAACAAACAAACACAGCACATGCACACAGACAATTTATGTCTTTCCTTGGCCGGTAAGGTATAATAACGGATCGGTAAAGGTAAAAAAAGTCCGAAACATTGGCCCCGTAAAACTTCAATATATTCTTTGCAAATCTGCAGCGGCTTGCCAAATATTAATCATACTTAGAATACAATGGAAGCGTTATGTCGGCATTTCATATGCAAGTTCAGCACGTAAGCACTTAATGTAAAAACTTCCTTGTATTTAGTACAAAAGATTGGAAATATCACATGAAATCAGCCAAATGCCAAAAGGAACGGGCCAGGGTAGGGTTGATCGGCGGGGAAGAGGATAGGCAATTGTCAACAAACGCCGAGGGTTTGTGAGTGGTTCTATGGGTAGGGGAGCGAGTGTGTGAGGGAGTAGATAAGAGATGATAACCCAGTACAAGTGACATGTGTAAAGAAGGAATTCATTCATAAAATGCCAAATAAAGTTAGAAGCTTGGGAGAAAAAAATTCTGATATAACACTTCGTACTTATCGGGAGTGTCCGAAAATAAGCCCTCCCCGTATAAAAGCCCCGGGGTTCTACGTGGAAACTGTTTCCGAAAAGAAGCCCACGGGGCTTCTATTTGGTTTGAAAGTGGCCACAGTAAACATCGTTTCCAAATTAAAGCCCCTCCCCACGTGACATCTTCAGTGCTACTGAATATTTGTTTGCGCTACTGCTACGCTCAATCCCCTTTAATGCACAAACAACTGCTTATCCTTTCCCTTTTGTCAACACAATACAGCCCCCTACTAGCCCCTGTACTCCGGAGGAGAAAGTACTCGCGATGTAGCCAGTTTTTTGCTTGGTGAAATCCACGATGTCACGAATAAGGCCTTAGAAATTAAAAAAATGGATTTTTTACTTTTAACCCCACCGCCACTTTCGTGTCACAAAATGTCTTTAAACAGGGTGTGATTTTTCGCTATTGGCATCATTGTTTCTACTTGCTTTGAAAAGAAAGTCTTGCACGATCAAAGAGAAGCTCGGCGTTTTGAAGCGCTTGAAAAATGACTTTAATTCTAACCTGCACGCAAAAAACATCTAAAGAGCTAGAAAGAGACAGAAAAATGTTTCGAAACTGGCAAAACAATCAGGCAGACTTTTAAAACGTGGAAGACAGGCGCAGTCTTAGACGTAAGCCTGGAACAGGTAGAAAGACAATGCTCCCTGATTTAGAAAAGCGATTGTTTTGCCTGGTTTAAGGATGAACGGGAAAAGAAATATGTCGTTAATACAAACGTATTGGGAGTAAAATCGAGGCTCTAAGATCTGAAATGGATATTGAAACCTGAGAGAAGAATCCGGAAGCCGTCACCAGACCAGTGGTCATTGACGACATGGATATTGAGCTCGGGTCGGATGACGAGCTCGTTTTTGATTAGAGACATGTTTGTGATCTGTTGTTGTTATTTGTTGTTGATGTACCGATTCGTATTTCAGCAGCTTTGACAACCTCAATAAAAGCGTGGTTTGACAATTGTTTGTTTTATTAATCAATCGCCGGAATAATAATCGAAGCCCCGGGGCTTCTATTTGAAAACTGTTTCCGAAAAGAAGCCCCGGGTCTTCTATTTCGTTTCAATATGAGAAGCTCGAATGTCGTTTTCGTTTAGAAGCCCAGGTCATCTTTTCGGAAACTCGTCAAATAGAGAACAATGACGGATATGACTGTCAACCATGACTAGCCCTTGTGCTGCACGGATTATTGCCAATAAAATTTCATCAGCTGAAAGAAAAATCGTGTTTTTTTCATTCTATTTTCTTTACTTGCACCAACCGAATATTTAAATTTGAATGTTAACGCTGCTAAAATAATAGTCCAACCCTCAGGAGACATTTCGTACATTTGAAAATTTCAATCACCCGGCATTGATAAAAGTATAAATCCTGTGTTACGTTATGTGTTATTGCGAAATATAGTCTAAAGGTTTGTAATGTATTTATATGATATAACACTTTTGATACGTTGCCATTTTAAAGCGCTTCAGGTTTTTATACGAATATCTCTGAGTTGAAGATGCAAACGCGCTTAATTTTGCGTCCGGATAAACAGACTTTCTTCCAAAGTTCACTCACTATTTTGTTTTAATTATTTACGTTGAGATTGTGTGCACCCAGTCGGCTTGCTGATATAGTCACTTAGTCACTTTTTTATATGCGATTTTAGTGACTCAAACAGGGATGAGGAAATACTTACGTTTTTGGGATAAAGTATTCCCAAAAAGTACAGTTATAATCAGGGTTGTTTCCGTTGTTGTCCAACAGCCAGCCTCTAGGGCGGTTAGGTCTGTTGTGTATGACACCTTTTTATTCTGCAGACGCACCGCGAGAATAGTAGTCATATAAGACAGGAACTACTTTTTAAAATATCAATTCGCCCTGTGTTTATACATGACAGTTAGATCTCCTTAGAGGTCAGCTGTTTTATAACAACGGGATTGTTTCTTAAACGAATGGGCGTCGCAACGCAGCAATATTCATACTCGACTGCCTGGGATGGGGTAAAACCGGTTGGATGGATGGATGTAAATGACACATTTTATTAATCAGGTCTTTTTAAAAGCCTTTCATCTTAACCCCTATTCATTCAGGGGAAAAAGTGCTTGTTAAGTTGGAACAATTCAGCAAATAATTTATCTCGTAGGGGGGAGGCACTTAGTATGAAATGCGAGGACTGCCAATTGCGTTAAAAACGTGAGTAATAATTCATCAAGTACTCCTCGTTCCAACAAAAGTTATTTCGGAATTTTTCTTCGCGTTTAGTTAGAAAAGAGGGTGTTATTTCAAAATCAACACTCCGCGTTTAGGGATCGTGGACACACACGGTAACCAGTTGGAACATGAATGACCCCCTTCCCCACCTCCCCTCCTCCCCCGGGAAGTTACCGCTGTTTTGGCTCACGAATCAATTCCCATATAAGTGACTCGTTGTATTCTTCCCCTGCAATACCCTTGGGACGCATCGCTGAAATTAGCTGAATAAACTATACACATCGGACTAACTGTTTGGATTTAGAGTACAGCACATAAAGGTCAGTTCATTTAACTTCAGTTAAGATATTGTACAATTTTAAAACCAGGGTAAATTCATTAGAATACGAAATGTGCATTATGCCATTGACGTTGCAATGGGAAAGTAAAATATATTACCTAATTCAGATTTAATTTTTGATCTCACAACTTTATTTTTGAATTTCAGGAATTACTTTTCGATCTCAAGAATATAGTTTGTATATAGAAAATTAACTTTTGCTATCTGTATTTATATTTTTGACATCTCTAAATGTATTTTTGATCTCAAAACAAAATTCTTGATATTGAAAAATATTTAAGGATTTCAATGAATATTTATTGACATCAAAAATGACTTAACGAACAAAAATTAATTTTTAGAGATCAAAAATTCAATGCTGGGCAAAAATGAAATATTTCACAGCAAAGTTTGAATTTTGAGTTCAATAATTTATTTTCCTTTCATTGATATCAACAATTTATTTTAGATAACATTACTTGAGACTGAGACCGTTTTAATTAATATTTTTAAATCTGCAAATGATTTCTTGCTGCACACAAAGAAACAATTCTTAAACTCAAAGCTGATTTATTTTTGATATTAAAAATGCAATTTTCCATCTCAAAAAATTAATTGAAGATTCGTTAAATTTATAGAAATATGTGCCTATCTTATGTGGCATGCCATTTTCACATTTACTAAGGAATTATTGATATCACAATTAATTTTTGATCTCAAAAATTGATTTTTGTTGTCAAGAATTTATTTTTTTCTCACTAAATCCATATTTTGATATCAAGAATTAATTTTTGCTATCTGTAGTTGTACTTTTGATATCTCTCAATATAGTCTTTATATAAAAAAAATTTAATATCAATAGATATGTAGAGATATCAAGAAATATTTACTCATATCAAAAATGATTTAATGATATCTAAAATTGATTTTTGTGATCCAAAATTCAATTCATGATGGTAAAACTGAATTATTTGAGAGCAAAATACTAATTTTGAGCTCAATACTTTATTTTTCTTTTATTGATATCAAGAATTTATTTAAGATATCATTATTTTAGAATGACACTTTTTAAGTAGTATGTTGAACTCTGAAAATGAGTTTTAGATTTCAAAACGGCATTCCATACTCTTAAGATTTTTCAGATTGCAAAACTGATTTTTTATCTTAAAAATAAATTTTTATTATCTAAAATTTAATTATTGATAGCAAAATATAAATTAATGAGATCTACATTGATTTACCGATATCTTTAATTATATTTTGATATCCAAAATTAGCTTTAAATTTTGAAACGGCATTCCATAGAAAAGTAAGGAATGCCATTGTCACGTTCATAAGACAATTAGTGATATCATGAATTACTCTTTGATCTCAAAAATTGACTTTTGTGAGATCTGCAAATGAATTTTTATCTCAAAAATTCAATTCGGACATCAAAATATCAGTCTATGCAGAAGCAAACATCTGTGAATAAAAATGACTGGTCCCTGTATAAAGAACCTTCGTTTGATTTTTGGCAGAAAAAGAAGCAATTCTTGAGCTCAAAATTGTGTCGTTAATATTGCCAGCAACAATTCAGTTTTTCATCTCCAAAATTTATTTGACGATTTGTTGAATTTCATACAAATATGTGCTTCCCTTAAGATTGTTAAGTTTATGAAAGTGACTTTTTGATCTCAAAAATATTTTTTGCCATCTAAAATACAAGTATTAATAGCAAAATATAAATTGATGAGATCAACATTGATTTGTTAATATCTTTAACAATGTTTTGATATCAAAAATGAGCATTAAATGTTAAAATGGCATGCCATAAATTTAGAGGTGTCGTGTTTACTATCAAATTTAAATGTGGTAAAAAAGTATTCCGGACGGCAGAACAGAATTTTTGATATATCCCCGACAGGGGGATGAGAAACCATGGAATGCCATTTTCACATAAAAAAGTGAATTATTGGTATCAAGAAAAGATTTTTGATCACAAAAACAGATTTTTTGATATCATGAATTAATTATTGATCTCAAAATGTCCATATTTTGATATCAAAAATTAATTTTTGCTATCTGTAATCGTATTTTCGATATCTCTAAATGTATTCTTGATCGCAAAAAAAATTCTGATATCAATAAATATTCAGAGATATCAGGAAATATCTATTGATATCGAAAATGGTTTATTAGTATTCAAAAATGATCTTTGAGATCCAAAATTTCGGCAGGGGGATAAAGAACTAGCTGGAGACCCTTATCTTAAGAATAAAAAATGAAAAGGATTACGGGTGAATTAATGCCTCGCCAGGGACCCTCTTCTTGAATGCTTTACGGGTGACTTAACACCGCGCTAGGGACCTTATTAGAATAATAGGACACTAGAATTTGGGGTGACGGTTAGCTCAGTCGGCATAGCGTTGGTCCTGTAATCCTTTTTTTAAAGTAATCATTTACAACATATACATTCTTGGATAAATATATCACTTAACCACAAATTAAAAAAAAATAGTTTAATAGAACAGGATATGACACTAGTAATCATTTACAACATATTAATTCCTGGATAAATATATCACTTAATTAAAAAAAATTATTTTAATAGAACAATGGTTTATAAGGTCTATATATAAAGTCTTTTACTACAAAATCTCCATCACTTTTTCTCAATGCATCTACAACATCAAACATACTATGATCTCGAGCTCTATGTAATATATAATATATACAATAAAAACCACAGTATTGGAAATGGGCTGTTGTAATGGTACGAAATTATACTCATATTCATACTCATTACTTAAAAACTTTTCTAAGCGATTATCTAAAGGTGCAAGTCCATAAGAGTCAAAATATTCCAAAACTTTGTCAAAGTATACTGCAACCCAGTATTCACCAGGTTCATGATGATTGTCTGTGTTGATGACATAAGCTCCTTGCTGTAATGCTGGCAATTGATCCATAGGGAATACTCCGTGGAATAAGCCTTTTTTATGACATTATGGATCACTATGGCATCTATCTGCTTCGTGTTCTTGACTGGTAGTCGAACTGAATACTGAGATTCGCGCTTATTTGAATGATCTTGTAAAATTCAGCAAAGACTATGACATTAACTGTATTTTGCAATGCATCGGCGAAATTCATCTCTAACCGCAAGTTTCCATGCTTGATAAGGTGAAAATGGTCATGACCATCATAATCAGATGTTAAGTAGAAAGAAACTGAAGCGTAACCTCTAGGCCAATCTTTCCGTTTTATGATGGAACTTTTCTCACCATTTAATTTATCAAAAGATTTGTAAGGGGGAGAAAGAGGGGGAAGGGGACTGTGAGAGAGCAAGAGAGGAGAGAGAGAGAGAGAGAGAGAGGGAGGGAGGGATGGATAGAAAGGAAGGAGAGAGGGAAAGAGAGAGAGAAGACATGAGAAACTTCCGTTTTTCAGCTGTTTCCGCTTTTGGAGGGGAATCGGGAGAGGGGGGCTTCAAACATGTGGTCTCCTAGATCGATGCAGCCCCGCTGACATCTCAAAGTACACTATGCAGGGGGAAGTGGAGTCGAATGGCTGATACTGAGGCTAACCTGAGCAGTATTTTGACAATTTAGCCAGTTAATCATGCCAAGATATTGTTGCTTACATTGAGCCAAAACTACTGTAAATTCTCTCATTTAAGTCGCAAAATACCGAACCCCTCCGGCCCCCTAATGATTTGTCTCGCCATCGGTGATTAATAAAAACATGCCTGTTCTATGTGAGATATATATATATATATATATATATATATATATATATATATATATATATATATATATATATATATATATATATATATATATATATAATTGTTTATCTCAATTAATTTCGTCACCGTTGTAACTGTTCAAAATTTCCGAAATGTGGTTCTTCTCAGAAACTATCACAGATGCGGCAATTTAATTTTATTTTTTGAATTGCCTGTGTTTGATAAATTTGGTCAATTAGGCGCTTTACGTCAAAATTCGAAAATATCGGAAACTGTTAGGCATACTTTGGCTTCTACTTAAAAACCCAGTAAACATTACGCCGTAAAAGCAACGTCGGAGAGGAGCGTCAAAGGAACATTGCGCAGAAAAGAACAAATAATATCAGGTTCAGCATGTGATTTATCTTTTGTACCTGCTGCCCTTCGTTAGGGAAGGGGGAAAGGGAGGGAGCTCGGTGTCATATATATATTACGATGCGTGTAAAAGAGCACGAAGATAGGGGATCATTTTGAAGGCAGACACGACTATAGTTTTGTGCCATTTTTGTTTTATAAGGGGTAATTTTCATTCAGTATTCTGCGTTTCCTTCACATATGGAGGTGGCTTTTTCTAAACTGCACTCCACGTTTTGTTAAAAATGGGATTGTTTTATAATTAGCACTGCGTTTAGAGTTTGTTTTAAAAAGTCATTAACACACATAGTCACCAGTCTGTACGCGAGTGCCCCCACCCCCGTAAACCCCTCGGACTGTCCACGAACAGTTGCAGACCATATAACCAATCTTGCACCACCACTCTTATGCGTTCTCACAAAGAGCTGTAAGTACAGTCACATGACCACTTCGATTGCAAAGCGTGTCGTAATATCGATTGTTGTCAAGTATTTCTCAAATAGCAATGAGCTACAACCGGGATTGTTTCCGTTGTTGTCCAATAGCCAGTCATTCTACGGTGGTTGAATCTGGTGTATATAGCACAGATCCACGCCACGAAAATAGTGCTCATAAATATAGGCGCTAATGTTTTAAATATCCTTTGGCTCCGGGCGTATATATAGCAGATAAATCTGCTCAAAGATCGGCTGTTTTATAGCATTTTATAAATTGTTTCGTGGACGAATGAGTGTCGCACTGAGGCAATATTCATGATGCACTGTCTGGTGTGGGTGACACTCGCTGTGCGGATGTAAATTACACATTTTATTGAACAGATTGTTTTAAAAGCCTTGCGCTTTAATACCTGCTCATCTAGGAAACGAAGTGGTTGTTAATCTTGAACATTTCAGAAAATAATTTATCCCGGAGACAGAGGCCCAGCAGGCAAAAGACGTCATTTTTGGTCTAAATATGGTCGTATTGTGGTCTTGTCGTTTTTAAGAACATTTTGAGGCATTTGTGATGTCCGAAAAAGGTCTTATTTTAGTTGCGACGTAATTTGCCAGAAAAAGATGTCTATTAGACGTCGCGGAATAAACCCTTGATAATACCAATTTTTTCTTCACCTAGGTACAGAACCGCTTTAAAATAAGCAAGCAAAACAGTATTATAGAAATAGGAATGATATCCATAAATAGAGGCAGGTCGAATTGTTTTTATCTGCATTATAAATTTCTGCAGAATGTATAAATAGTATTTGACTTTCAGGTAAAAGAAAGCATGCTCGGGCTAAATAAAAATGGCGGCCGTAAACATTTGAAATATGAATTTTTAATTTTGAAATGGAAATTTTGTATGATATTTATGAATTAAAGATAAAAGTATCTCTTTGTGTAGTTGTGTTGTAAGTTCTGGTTAAGCATGATGTTAAGTGATGCTAAATGATTATTTTCGCTCAGTTTCGTCCAAAAACAGCCCGTTGACAAACCTCATTTTCCTGTTGTATAACTCACATCCATGCCAGATCAAGGTTGATGAATACTAGGGACATATCACTGTTTGAATCACCCCTAAAAAGTGGCAAAAGTGCCAACATAGTTTCGTCAGCCATGTTTATTCTTCAAAACGTTATAATGGTGTTTTTGTGCAGTATTCTTAAAAAATTATAATGTATTCTATAATAAAATATACTGCAGAAAGAAACGCGGCCATGTTATTTCTGAGCATGCGCAACACTGACTTTCCTTTTCCTGTTTCAGTTGTAAACAAGAGGCAGTTTGAATAACGCTGAAATAAAATCTCAATCACCTGCTAGAGCAACAGAAAATCATATAAATCTAAACAGCTACACAGTAAGTACATTATGTTCTCCTCTTGATTATTCATGTAAAAACTCGTCGCAAGGGTTGAAAGTGCACTTATACGTACAAGACATTTATGAAGTCTGTGAGCTGAAGGCGTGTTGAACAAAGGAAGTTTGATCCAGTTCAACGAATTCTTGGTTGATCAGTGCAGTTTTATACAGAAACGTAACCTGTCTTAAATTAAGGCGCCTCGACACCATTCGAGCGTTAAACAGTGATACAACTGAACCAATTAAGGCGATTAAATGGGCGAATGGATTTAAATCAGTGTCGCATTCAGTGTTTTGCAGGCGAAAGGGGGTGATCGAGTTGCTTTCAATAAGCCAATTCGCACTTTCGGTTCTTTCCGGTGGAGGTGATGTTTCGACTGTAAATATTTTGGGATAAATTATAAAGAAATGTTAAGGGAAAAACATCAAAATTCTAATTTTTTTTAACATGCACACTTTCAAATTTATAAAGCCATCATATGATCTTTTAAAACCTATTTTAGATATTATTCAGTCCTTTTAATAGCCAATATGTAAATATGTTTCTGGCAAAATGGAATTTTGTTGATTTTCGCCAGTTTTCTGTCATTCCTTTATATCCTTACCCCATCTGATTTCAGCCGAAACGCAAAAGCTTTTCGGCAATACAAGTGTGATTTGGCTTATATTCGAATATTATGTTGCTTACATGCAGCTTGAAATTCTATCAATATGTTCGTGTCAAGCAGGTTCACAAAAAGGAGGCGTACACCCCGATCCCCACCCCCTCCATCTCACCGACGCCCCCCCCCCTCCCACCCTACCACAAACACCACTGGTGGAAGGTACACATTTTTAAATTTTGCTTCCACCAGATACTTCCAGAATTTTTTAAGAAGCAAAAAAAAGTGTCACTCACAAGGGGGAGGGTACAGTTTAAATTAAAAGGGGTGGGCATTTTCCATATTTTCTTATTTTGCTATATATAAACTAGGCTAAAAGCATTGGTGGAAGGTCATGTTTTACCAAAATATACACATTTTTCAAGTGCGCAGCAAATCAGTCATTGATAACCCAAATACGTGGTATAACCGCTGGCATCGCCATCCAGCTAAGTCACGTCAAAACTTTTACAAGGCCCATTTTTTAAAGGAGGGGTCCACATCAAGTCAAACATTTTCCCAATGTTAGTCAATTTTCGAAGGAGGGGTTTCGTGTATGTAAACTATTTCGCCAAATAAGAAACATCGGGCTGGGCTTGTACCTTCACTAATAGGGGGAGCGGTGAAATGTATGTGTGTGCTGGGTGTTGTGGGGGTGTATTTGTGTGTATGTTAAACTCGAGAGCTCAGAGACTAATGCGCCGATTGTTTTGGTTTTTGCTCAGGTATTCCATGTAGGTTTCTAACTACACGAATCACCTTTTTAAACACAGGTGACATTGTCACCTGAGGTTTTTTCAACCACTCGTTGTCCGCTGTCTGTCTGTCTGCGTGTCCATCTGTACCTAAACTTTTTTTAAAACCTCTACTCCTCCTACATTATTTATCCCATCCTTTTTCAAATTGTCCCAAAAATATGCCCCTAGGGTCCCACTCCTATGCTGGGCTTTTTTGGGGCGGCTGGGTAGTTTTGTTGTAAGTTCGTCCAAAAACAGCCCGTTGACAAACCTCATTTTCCTGTTGTATAACTCACATCCATGCCAGAACAAGCTTGATGAATACTAGGGACATATCACTGTTTGAATCACCCCTAAAAAGTGGCAAAAGCGCCAACATAGTTTCGTCAGCCATGTTTATTCTTCAAAAAGTTATAATGGTGTTTTTGTGCAGTATTCTTAAAAAATTATAATGTATTCTATAATAAAATATACTGCAGAAAGAAACGCGGCCATGTTATTTCTGAGCATGCGCAACACTGACTTTCCTTTTCCTGTTTCAGTTGTAAACAAGAGGCAGTTTGAATAACGCTGAAATAAAATCTCAATCACCTGCTAGAGCAACAGAAAATCATATAAATCTAAACAGCTACACAGTAAGTACATTATGTTCTCCTCTTGATTATTCATGTAAAAACTCGTCGCAAGGGTTGAAAGTGCACTTATACGTACAAGACATTTATGAAGTCTGTGAGCTGAAGGCGTGTTGAACAAAGGAAGTTTGATCCAGTTCAACGAATTCTTGGTTGATCAGTGCAGTTTTATACAGAAACGTAACCTGTCTTAAATGAAGGCGCCTCGACACCATTCGAGCGTTAAACAGTGATACAACTGAACCAATTAAGGCGATTAAATGGGCGAATGGATTTAAATTAGTGTCGCATTCAGTGTTTTGCAGGCGAAAGGGGGTGATCGAGTTGCTTTCAATAAGCCAATTCGCACTTTCGGTTCTTTCCGGTGGAGGTGATGTTTCGACTGTAAATATTTTGGGATAAATTATAAAGAAATGTTGAGGGAAAAACATCAAAATTCTAATTTTTTTTAACATGCACACTTTCAAATTTATAAAGCCATCATATGATCTTTTAAAACCTATTTTAGATATTATTCAGTCCTTTTAATAGCCAATATGTAAATATGTTTCTGGCAAAATGGAATTTTGTTGATTTTCGCCAGTTTTCTGTCATTCCTTTATATCCTTACCCCATCTGATTTCAGCCGAAACGCAAAAGCTTTTCGGCAATACAAGTGTGATTTGGCTTATATTCGAATATTATGTTGCTTACATGCAGCTTGAAATTCTATCAATATGTTCGTGTCAAGCAGGTTCACAAAAAGGAGGCGTACACCCCGATCCCCACCCCCTCCATCCCACCGACGCCCCCCCCCTCCCACCCTACCACAAACACCACTGGTGGAAGGTACACATTTTTAAATTTTGCTTCCACCAGATACTTCAAGAATTTTTTAAGAAGCAAAAAAAAGTGTCACTCACAAGGGGGAGGGTACAGTTTAAATTAAAGGGGGTGGGCATTTTCCATATTTTCCTGTTTTGCTATATATAAACTAGGCTAAAAGCATTGGTGGAAGGTCATGTTTTACCAAAATATACACATTTTTCAAGTGCGCAGCAAATCAGTCATTGATAACCCAAATACGTAGTATAACCACTGGCATCGCCATCCAGCTAAGTCACGTCAAAACTTTTACAAGGCCCATTTTTTAAAGGAGGGGTCCACATCAAGTCAAACATTTTCTCAATGTTAGTCAATTTATGAAGGAGGGTTTTCGTGTATGTAAACTATTTCGCCAATTAAGAAACATCGGGCTGGGCTTGTACCATCACTAATAGGGGGAGCGGTGAAATGTATGTGTGTGCTTGGTGTTGTGGGGGTGTATTTGTGTGTATGTTAAACTCGAGAACTCAAAGACTAATGGGCCGATTGTTTGGTTTTTGCTCAGGTATTCCATGTAGGTTTCTAACTACACGAATCACCTTTTTAAACACAGGTGACATTGTCACCTGAGGTTTTTTCAACCACTTGTTGTCCGCCGTCTGTCTGTCCGCGTGTCCATCTGTACCTAAACTTTTTTTAAAACCTCTACTCCTCCTACATTATTTATCCCATCCTTTTTCAAATTGTCCCAAAAATATGCCCCTAGGGTCCCACTCCTATGGTGGGCTTTTTTGGGACGGCTGCGAAAAAATGTCGGATTGGCAAGGTTCGAAACCTCAAAATTTATTGGTGTTGTATCTAAGGAAAATGGAACTTTTAACATGCTACTCCTCCTACCTTTTTCCATTTTTCGTTCAATCGTCTTTACACTTCACAGCTATAGCCAGCATGGACAGGAATATTCAGGGTTTGCTTTGTATGTCGATCCGCTATTTTAACCATATAAAACATCGCTATATCTCGAAAACCGTAAGAGAGTTTTTATATTGTGATGTTGAGCTCATTTTGCGATACTTTGGGGTTAAAATACCCGTATATATAAGGGTGACATCTGTGACTTAGGCTCTGTGCTTCAAGGTCAAGGAAGAAAAACCGGAAGTAGTTTTTATCTCGTGATTTTGAGCTCTTTTTCGACCCCTTGTGGTTATAATACCGTATATAAGGGTGACCTCTGTGACCTTGACTCTGCTTCAAGGTCAAGGCCCAAAACCGGAATTCTCATTCATCTGTCACCTGGGTCAATGTCTTTGGGCAATCTTCTTCATTTTAGGTATTTTTCGTTTCAGAACTTTAAAATGACATTGCTACCAGGGTTTTGGTTGAATCGTTTCAATATTACGCAGGAATGTTCCCCTAATGGCACCTTCACGCAAGTTCCCCGTTTTAACGATTGGTCAAACATTGCTAAATTTTCGACCTTTTCAATTTTGAATGTTTCGTCATTACTTTTAAAATGCTAAGGCTGCTAGGTTTTGATTGAATCATTTTGGTACTGTGCAGGGGTGTTCCCTTCTCTTTGATTGAATCGTTTAATTACTACGCAGAAATGTTCCCCTAACGACTCCCTTCAGGAAAGTTGCTCCTTTTGACAATTGACAGAAAAATTGTCAATATGGCGGCCAATTTGATGTTTTAAAAAAGTCGCCCGTTTCCCTCAGTTTTAACCGGATTACATCAAATTTATGCATACATTTTCCAATGTAGATCTGCTATCACAAGAGTATTATTTTACGCGGCTTAACAAGAAATTTCGAAAATGGCAGCCATTTGTGTTAAGAAAAAGTAGTCCGTCTCTCAAGGCCTTTGCTCCCAGCTGAAATTTTAAATTTTGACATTATTTATTTACCGAACATATTCATTGTGCGTATGTAGCTTTATAATGTTAAATAGATGAGTTGAAGGTAGGCTTAGTCTAGTCTTTTAAATATGGATTGCATTTTTACATCTACTTCCGAAAAAGGTAGGTCAGTAGGCCAAAAAGCAAGTAAAAGTAAAAATAATTTCAATTCACAACTGCTATCTCTTCAAAAGCAAATTTTACTGGTTGGCATGGAAACCTTAAACCTCGCCATAAGTGTTGATGGAGTGCCCCTATTTAAGTCTTTATCAGTTTCACTGTGGCCGATTTCATGCTCTTTCAACGGTCTTGGTCCTTTTTTGGTTTGCTTGTATTGTGGCGATAAAAAACCCAAATTGCATGAATAACTTTTTAAGCAATTTTCTAGATGAAATACAAGAATTGATTTGAAATGACGTAGAAGTAAGCAATCGCACATTTCATGTTGTTTTATACGCCTTTATTTGCGACGCACCTGCACGCCAAATGTTGAAGGGCATCAAAGGCTATACCGGCTGCTTCGGTTGTGAGCGGTGCCTTGTTAAAGGTTATGGTTTTGATAGACGAATTGTAATCCACAGTCGTAAGAACGAAATCTGTAGGAGATATGATGATTTCAAAGGTTATCGGTAATCGAAAGACAATAACAATTATTCTGATAACCATCAGTTACGAGAATCACCGTTATGTAACATCTTTCCGTGTGTATCGGGATTTGTTCTTGACTAGATGCACTTAGTCTGCCTGGGTGTAATTTTGGAAAAATGGCACTAAAGCAACAAACATGTGTAAATTACCCGTCCAGCACATTACTCAGATATCATTTGCTACAATATCAAGGAAAAATGCCGGTAAACTTTGAGCGACAGCCTCGATCAATACATGAATATGATCTGTGGAAAGCAACGGAGTTCAGACAGTTTTTGCTGTACACGGGACCGATTGTTCTAAAAAAAAGTACTCACTGCCTTGTACTATAAGCATTTGCTCGCATTTGTAGTGGCTTTCAGCATTCTGTTGAGAGATTTTGAGCATATGCAAAGGAACTTCTAGAATATTTTGTGAACGAGAGTGCTACTCTGTATTCTGAATCCTTCATCTCATACAACGTACACAGTCTAAAACATTTAGCTGATGATTGCAAAGTCTTCAAGGTTTCGCTAAATTTCCGCATTTGAGTTTGAAAACTTTTTACAAGGCCTAAAACGTATGAAATGTGTGTCCAGAAAAAAGGGGAAAGGGGTTAATTTAGAGGCTAGATGCAGTCGACTCGGAGTGCCAATTTTGTTTTAAAAAGGGCGTTATTCCCACTTGGTATTGAAAATACCAAATGGGGACGGATTGACTCGAATTCTTCACCTATTTTTTCCTCCCTTTTTTTCTTTTTTATTCCCACTTGGTATTGAAAATACCAAATGGGGATGAATTGCCTCGAATTCTTCACCTATTTTTTTCCATCCCCGTTTTTTCTTCTATCGCCGAATCGGTTTCTAGACATCTCCTCCAAGACCGCTGAAGCTAGACCAACCAAACTTGGCACATGTATGGAGGGTTATCTGAAGTGGTGCAACTGATCAAAAATTTTTACCTTTACCTTACTGGTCAAGGTCACACCGTGAAAAAGATCATTCGGTTTCCAGACATGTACACCAAGGCCATTGAAACTAGAAAAGTCAAACTTGTGACCTCATTTTCTTCCTCAACCCCCTAAACGACGATACGTAAGGTCTAACTTGCGGTGTTCTTGAACTGCAGGTCACTTTCGAGTCCCAGAATGGCCTTTATCTCGAAAACGGTAAGAGATGGAGCAATTTCAAAATTGTGGGGAAAGGCGCATTTTGAAAATTGCTATTAATTTTTTTACATACTTCCTCCGCCATTGAGCCAATTTTTGGGATATTGCTAAAAATTAACCTTTCAAGCGACAATCGCCCAGCAAACACTTTATGCAAATTTTGAAGGCAATCAAAATTTTGGGACACAAAGTATTTTGTAAACTGGCAACCAACAAATAATAAATCCCCCTGAATCGCCAAAAAAAATTGGGCAATCCGATCATAATTGTAACAGAAAAAACTTTGCTACTAAAAAAATTTAAAAAGCCCCTTTTCGCCAATTTTTCATCGATCGCCAAAACATTTCAAGAGATGCCTACCCAGTAGCATTTGTACGTTTCAAGGTAATCTGATTCAAATTGTGATAGTGGAAGCATTTTGAAAATTGCTAACTAAAAAATTAGAAATGCTCCCCTTTTATCCTTTTTTGGAGGGGGTTGCTAAAGGTAAGCTTTTAAGAGAGCATCATCTGGGAAACAACCGCTCAAAATTGGAAAGACATCTGATCAGAATGGTGGGAGAAGAACCATTTTAAATGCCTCCACCCATCCAATTAAATCGCGAGAAAAGTAACCTTTCAAAAGAGGACCACCTAGTGACCATTAATGCAAAATTTAAGGGCAATTCTATCCAAACTGAGGGCTTGTTTGCAAAAACTGGCTCCCAGAAAATGTCCCCTATTTGGCCAAATTTTGGTCGACCTCCACAACACGTCAAGAGAGGCCTACTCAGGAAACATTCGTATAAAATTTAGTGGTAATCTGATCCAAATTGTTGGAATAGAAGCATTTTGAAAATTGCCCACAAATAAATCAAATATGCCCCCATTTGGTCAATTTTTCATTGATCGCCGAATGTAACTTTTCGAAAGAGGGCCACCTAATGGCAATTCATGAACAATTTGAAGACAGCCTAGTGAACATCTATGCAAAATTTGAAAGAAATCCAATCACAATTGTGAAAGAAAAAATTTGCTTCCACAAAACGGAAAAATGCCCCCTTTTGGCCAAGTTTTGGTGGATCGAGAAATAGTTCAAGACAGGCAAACCCAGCAAACAGTCACACAAAATTTAAAGGTAATCTAACTGAAATTGTGGGAGTAGAAGCTTTTTGGAAAATTGCCCTCCAAAAAAAATGATAAACATCGCACCCACCTCCCCCCACCCCCCCCCCCCCCCCCATTTAGTTAATTGGTGGATTGACAAAATAAAGTAACTTTTCAAGAGAGAACCATCTGGGAAACAATCGTGCATATTTGGAAAATTATTGTGGAAGGAGAATCATTTTAAAAATTGACTTCTTAATTTATTTATCGCATCCAATGTAGTCAGTTCTAGGCTGATTGCCAAAAATGTAACTTTTCAGACTCGGCCCTCCCAATGAGCTTTAGTGCAAATCTAGAAGGCATTCCTGTTAAATTTATTTCAGAAAAACTTTTTAAAATAGGCTACCTCAAAATACCAAATATTTAGCTACTTTTTAGTGGATCGCCAAGAAACTTAATTTTTGAAGAGAATACAGTCCGGCGAACATTATTGCATATTTTGAAGGCAATCCAATTAAATTTTAAAGCAAAAAACCTTCGAAAAATTGGCTTTCAAAAATAATTAAATGCTACTTTTGACCATTTTTTGTGGATCGCCACAAAATTTGAAGAAAGACCTGCCCAGTTAACATTCGTACATATTTGAAGGTAATCCAATCCAAATGTTTTGCATGGAAGCATTTCCGAAAATTGCTCAACAGAAAATTATTAATACCTCCGAATTTAGCCAATTTTTGGCGGGCTGGCAAAATAAATAAATTTCAAAAGAGGACCCTTTAGAGAATAACCATTCAAAATTGGAAAGACATCCGATCAGAATTGTGGGAGAAAAAGCATTTTGAAATTGGCAACCAAAATATTTTATTCTAAATGCCCCTCATTTGGCCCATTTTTGGCGATTCGCCAAAAAATAATTTTTAAGAGAGGCCTATCTCGAGAGCTTTCCTACAAAATTGGAAAGGAATATAATCAAAACTGAAGGAGAAGAGGCATTTTAAGTAAAAGTTTGCAAACGTATATATGTACACACGTACATACATACGTGCGTGCATATCTGCGTGTGTACATAAAGTTGACGGGTACCTCTCTACTGATCTCATAAGACCTGTCCGGTGTTGGTAATGTAAATGAACGATGATGTAAATGGACCCTTAACTATGGGGCTCTATGGAGAAAAGGGGTTTTGCACAAAAAAGGGGGTGTAGTCCATTTTCATCACCACTTTTTCCGAAGAATGTTATCAGAAAGGGGTGGAAAAGGGGAAAATGGGGTGGGCAATCCTATAATCCTATGTGCATATATAACTCTTTTATATACCTGATTACTCTAATTTTTCTACGATTTTTTGTTAAATAATAAATATACAATTTCAATCTCAATTTGCACAAAGTGCTCACAGCCACCTATGCAAATAGTCTATAATCACTGTAAACTAGACATAAAACTGAATTAAATGGTAAAATTTTCATGCAAATCGGTCAACCATAACGAAACTTACTACTTTTTTTTAAAAAGTTACTAAAATAAACATTATGCTTACAGCCACCTGTGCAAATAGCCTGTGACTGCTTTATGTTAAAACTAGAAATAAAACTGGATCAAATGTTAAATTTTCATTCAAATCGGTTGAACAGGGTGAAAAAGTTACTAAAATATACAGTATGCTTACAGCCACCTGCGCAAATAGCTTACGACCACTTTATATCAAAACTAGACATAAAACTGAATCAAACAGTAACATTTTCATGTAAATCGGTCAACCATAACGAATGTTATCTAAGTTAAAATGGCGACGTGTCAACATTATGCATACAGCCACCTGAGCAAATAGCCTCTGACTACTTTACGTCAAAACTAGACATATAACTGAATCAAACAGTAAAATTTTCATGTAAATCGGTCAACCATAACCAAAGTTATCTAACTTTATTAAAGTTAAAATGGCGACGTGTCAACATTATGCATACAGCCACCTGAGCAAATAGCCTCTGACTACTTTATGTCTAAACTAGACATAAAACTGAATTAAATGGTAAAATTTTCATGCAAATCGGTCAACCATAACGAAACTTATCTACTTTTTTAAAAAGTTACTAAAATAAACATTATGCTTACAGCCACCTGTGCAAATAGCCTGTGACTACTTTATGTTAAAACTAGAAATAAAACTGGATCAAATGGTAAAATTTTCATTCAAATCGGTTGAACAGGGTGAAAAAGTTACTAAAATATACAGTATGCTTACAGCCACCTGTGCAAATAACTTAAGACCACTTTATATCAAAACTAGACATAAAACTGAATCAAACGGTAAAATTTTCATGTAAATCGGTTAACTATAACGGAAGTTATCTAACTTTATTAACAGTTAAAATGGCGACGTGTCAACATTATGAGCAAATAGCCTCTGACTACATTATGTCAAAACTAGACATAAAACTGAATCAAACAGTAAAATTTTCATGTAAATCGGTCGACCATAGCGGAAGTTATCTAACTTTATTAACAGTTAAAATGGCCTAGAGTTCTGCCAAACAGTTTAACGTTTTTATAATATCATCCTAATGTCATCATGGTACCATCATGTTATGACGTCATTTTCACGTCATCATGACGTCATTTTCACGTCATCCACTTTCAGAGCGACCGCCACATATTGTCCAAATCAGCAAAAAACCTGTCTTGGTATGTGTGTGTGGGGGGTGGGGGGTGGGGGGGGGAGAAAAAATCACGTGACTTATCACATGACTTATGACGTCATTTTCACGTCATTATGACGTCGTCCGAAAATTCGCGCGCTCTATCAAAAATAAAAACACTGGGCCAAAACCACCATGGTGGTTCTGGTACACCTGTGACATCAAAATGACGCTACGGATTTGCCAATTCCATCGTTTTTCTACTACTTGTCCACGAACAGTTGTAGCTCATATAACAATGTTGCACCACCACTGTTATGCGTTCTCACAAAGAGCTGTAAGCAGAGTCACATGACCACGCCGATTACAAAGCGTGTCGTCATATCGAATGTCCTCAAGTATTCTCAAATAGCAATGAGCTATAACCAGGATTGCTTCCGTTGTTTATAGACAGCAGTTGAATCTGGTGTATATAATATCACTGTTTACTCCACTTGCCCATTCGGGATTCCGCGAAAAGAGTGCTCATAAAGACAGGCGCTAATGTTTTGAATACCCTTTGGCTCCGGGCTTGTATATAACAGATAAATCTCCTCAGAAGTCAGCTGTTTTATAACAATGGAATTGTTTCGTGAACGAATAAGCGTCGCACTGAGGCAATGTTCATACGTCACTGTCTGGTATGGGTGACACTCGCTGTGTGGATGTAAATGACACATTTTCTTAAACAGATTGTTTTAAAACCCTTGCGCGTCAATACCCACTCATCCAGGAAAAGAAGTGGTTGTTAATCTTGAACATTTCAGCAAATAATTTATCCCCGGGATAGAGGGGGGATTCGGTATGAAATGTGTGTCCAGAAAAAAAGGGGAAAGAGAGTAATTTAGAGGCTAGATGCAGTCGATTCGGACTGTATTCTTAATATCAATAGATATTTAGAGATATCAAAATATATTTATTGATATCAAAAATGATTTAATGGCATTTCAAATTGATTTAATAGATGAAAAGTTTAATTATTGATAGTAAAAATGCAATACTTGATAGCACAAATTCAATTTCGAGCTCAATAGTTCATATTCTTTTTATTGAGATCAAGAAGTTATTTTTTACAACATTATTTTAGAATGAGATCATTTAATTTATATTTTGAAATCGGCGAATGATTTTTTTGATACCAAAAATTAATTTTTTATATCAAAGTATCAGTCTTTTTTATATCTGAAATTCAGAAGCAAACGTCATGAATAATGACTGGCCCGTGTACATAGAATCTTTCTTTTAATTTTTAACGCACCAAAAAGAAGCAATCCTTGAGCTCAAAAACTGTGTTGTTATTATTGATATCAACATTCAAATTCTTACCTGCACAATTTATTTGCCGATTCTTAAAATTTTATAAAATGTGTGCTTTTCTTTAGATTTTTGAAATTTATAAAAGTGATTTTTTGATCTCAAAAACAAAGTTTTGCCATCTAAAATACAATTATTGTTAGCAAAATATAAATAAGATCTGCATTGCTTTGTTGATATCTTTAATTATATTTTGATATCCAAAATTAGCACTAAAAATTAGCGTTAAAATATAATTCCATACATTTAGAAGTGTTGTGTTTACTATTAAATTTAAGAGTAAAAAATAGATATTCGTGACGAAAGATAAAAAATTTTCCGATATGCGATTTTACTGACCGTGCAGGGGAATGGAAAACAAGGTTTTGCCGTTATTCTCCGCTATAATGTCGGCTACTGTGCGTGTTCATGACTTTATGAAAACGAGTTCTAAATGGCGAGTGCAATGCTTAAAATATATATCCCTCAATTAAATGTGGATACCCTGTTATATTGACCCTTACGCCCGACATGCAAATATATAAGAAATGCTTGTAATACTCGTGGGAAAAAGAACAATACAGAAGGCATTTACGTTTTGCGATCTTTTTAAAATGCCATAGATACGCATGGAAACATACTAGAGTGTATATAATAGACGCTGTATATTACTTGGAACTATGCGACTACTGGAACAACAGCAAGCGGACACTGATGTCATTTACTTCAATGTAATAACGCTAGCGCGACGCTTCAATGACATAGGTATTCCCCTCTAAATAAAAAAAGTAACGGTAGAAGGAGACATTTATTTTGGCACCAAATTATGTATTCATGACTGCATTAGTGCCCAAATCACCCCCCCCCCCCCCCCGCTTCATTGTGCGTTTCTGGGCGCATGGTTACACACATGTTACCAAGTCCATCAACCACACCCCCACCCCTGCGCCCCACTCTGGACCATAATCACAGGTCGAAGTCGAACACTGGAATTACACATTCAAAATTTAACAACATTCCTGGCTAATGCGAATATAATCCGTAGATAAATGAGCTTAGACTCGAATGCGACTACTCTACAATAATCACCTGGTATACACTCAACGTCAAGCTTATAGGCATTTGCTTTTTGAGATCTTTGCATAAGCACATTTTTTGTCATCTAGTAAAAATTTTGGGGATTTATAACTGCGTAGTTAACAAATTTAGTTAATAGGCCCTGCAACAAACAAAGCCTTTAAAAGATAATGTATGAAATTTACTTTTATTAAGTCAGTGCGTACTTTAGTTAAACCTGATTATCTATAACAAAGACTTGCCAAGATTTATTTTTTCAGATTTATGATGTCACTTCCGGTCAGTGACAATATCAGTTTTTTCTATCATTTATACCAACCCTCTCCAAAATAAACTGGTATTACCGCTGGCCGGAAGTGAAGTCATGAAGTAACGTCTGTTGCCATTGTTGTTGTTGCATTGTTGTTGCGTTGGTGCTGTTGTTGCTCAGTTGTTGTGTTGTAGTTGAGTTGTTGTTGTTGTGTTGTTGTTGCGCTGTTGCGTTGTTGTTGTGTTGTTGTTGCGATGTTGTTGTGTTGTTGTTGTTGTTTTGATGTTGCGTTGTTGTTATATATATATCGATACTCAAAGAATTTTTCATCATTTGAAAACTGGATGTGGAATAGAAAGGATGTATCAATGCAACATTTGCTCGAAATCTTACATTGGGAACAAAATCTTAAAAGACACTTAAAGCATCCACAAACTGCAAAAGTGAAAGGAAGCGAGTGTGTAGAAGGTGAATGGGAGAAAGAGATGGAAAACCCTATAAAAATACCTATCACGGAAACGTTAGCCGAGTCTTCTATAGAAAGTCAGAGTTGACACGGGTGAAAATAATACACATGCTTGCATAGAATGTGGTGCGTTATACAACAGCCAAGAAGCTTTGTTCAAACATACGAACCATTGTAGCGAGGGCAACGATGACAGCAGTTCTGAAACTGAGTCAGATATAGACTCTCTTGGGTATGATATGGTCCAAGAAGCACATGATGACTATGATGACAATTTTCAAGAAAAGATTTCAGAATGTGAAGAACAGGGGCTTGAAGATGCACGCGAAAGAGCAAGTGATGACCTTCGACCCATTTATAAGCACATCCTAAAACAACTGTTTATGAGACTACTCAAATACACCCAACGTCTAGAACAAGGCGAACATTATCAAACCATTTTAGAAAACTTTAATTACTTTGTTGAAGAGAAACATTACGAGTATTCAAAGGCACTAAATGCGGTATAAGAAGAAACGTTGCATTCTTTGAAGAGCTTCTAGATCAGGTGGAAAATGATGGCATCAGCAACGAAGAAAGTCTTCCTAAGTACTATGTTGAAAAGATGGTTAAAATCGGTCCAATATTTTTAAAGTTATGCTCGGTTAAAATTTTTAGATAAATGACGTCATTAAATGTGCTCATTTTATTTCTTTACTTGTTTATTGATTTGTTTATTTTTGTATAGTTTAGGTCCTTCGCCTTTAATCTTCCGGAAACTGTGCTACTACCCACTTCAAAAACAAGATAGCGCGGCTTTTAACCACATCCGGAAACTGTGCTCATTTCCTTAGGTCATATTCAGAACTTCCGTATGTGGTTAAAAGCACACCAGGGCTCATATCCCTAAGGGTAGAGAGCACACCTCTGCTCATATCCCTATTTCTACGCTACTGCTTTTACTCAAAACACTCGACAACTAATAGACATACCTCGACGTAATTAAGCAGTAAACATTACGATGTTCGATCAACATCGAATAGTAGTCGCTGCCCAACATCGGAACAGTGTTGGAATTCAAAACAACATTTGTCTTCCATCGTTTTATAAACGCGATTGTCCGTCGTCTAATCAATGTCACAAATGGGCTGTCAATGGAGATCGAAAGAACGTCCATTTTCGAACGTTGCGAAAAGGTTGAAAAGAGAGGTGGAAACAACGTCTAGCTCCAGGCGTTGTATAGACGTCGGGTCAGTGGCGTTGGTTGGGCTTCTTGAAACTATCACCCTAGAATCACCATTTGGACAATAGCAATGACAATGGTGGTCACCCATCCGTCAAAGTACGCCAACCCCTTGAGTCTTTGGAGAATGTAGTCAATTTTTATGAATATGGTTGGCTGTAGGTATTAGACCAGTAAGGCGACGCCCCGTCACAAATATTACTGGACAGGTAGACTTATTTAATTTTAGTTTAAAAAATATTTAATAAAACGAGTCTATATATTTGGAATTCAATTACCTTTCTGCGCATCTCTGTCAAACATGGTTATAATGCTTCACAGGAATTCTCACTTAAAGTTATCACTTTTTAGCCGTCTCGCAAAACTATGCCAAAGCATAAACACGTTCATTTTTATTTTAAACACGTGCCTTCTGCCGTTATCGTCGAAATCAGGGAAGGAGTGTGACTTTTAGCCACAAGTTTACTTCCATAACATTGATCTAGTGGTGTGAACTGAGCTTGAACCTTGAAGATCGTGAATAAATGTCCGAAAAGCTCAACCGTAATCTGATTATTCTTTATCTTTTTTGTAAAGTCTTTTGTAGATTAAACAAAAAATCACAACTTATGTGATGTTAATCAGTGTTCACATCTCGTCTTATTACTCTGATGTAACCGGATGCAGACCACTCCTAAATCCAATTGTCAGTCCCGGTATTCATAAGAATTAACTGTGCAGTTAAATGGACACCGCACAAGAGAATTTAGCTGATTAAGCTAAATTATGCAAACAATATTACAAAGATATGTTTCAATTCAAAACACCCGGAAGCTGCTAGACATGCCTCGACTTGGACCTAATTACCCAATAAACATTACGATGTTCAATCAACATCTAATAGAAGTCGCGGCCACACATCGGAACAATATTGGATTTCGGTTGATCATGAAATTCAAAACAACGTTTGTTTTCCAGCATTAAATAGACGTCGATTATCCGATTATCGAATCAATGTCATAAATAAACTGTCAATGGAGATCGAAAGAACGTCCATTTTTAAACGTTGGGAAAAAGTTACAAATAGAGGTCGAAACAACGTCTAGCTCCAGGCATTGTATAGACGTCGGGTTAGCGGCGTTGGTTGGGCGTCGTGAAAATATTAGCCTAGAATCACCATATAGGCAGTGCCAATTTTATTTTTTTCTCTTCGCAGGTAACATTGCCATTTTGACGCAAACAATGCAGGCCCCTGCAGTGACTGTTCCGTCACCTTTGAATGAAGTGAGTATTCTTTCTTTCACAATATACTTCTTACTTTTTCAATATAATTGCATCAGAACGGTCATTCCGTATCAGACCTTTACTACCGGCGTGGCGGGAATGGTGGGCTTGATTTATGTCTCCCTGCACAAAGCGCAAAACACACGAATAAAAAACGCAGTCCTTCTCCCTCCCCCAACCCTCCATGCTTCCTCTTCCATGGTTCCTCTCTCTCCCGTCATGTTTCCTCTCTCTCTCTCTCTCTCTCTCTCTCTCTCTCTCTCTCTCTCTCTCTCTCTCTCTCTCTCTCTCTCTCTCTCTCTCTCCCTCTCTCCCTCTCTCTCTCTCTCCCTATGGTTTCTCTTTCTCCTCCATGGTTGCTCTCTCCCCATGATTACTATCTCTCTCTCTCTTCTTTGCATGCCCACCTCTCTCTCTCTCTCTCTCTCTCTCTCTCTCTCTCTCTCTCTCTCTCTCTCTCTCTCTCTCTCTCTCTCTCTCAGTAGCAGGGGCATTAGCATGGGCCGGTAGGTCCCATAGTTAAGGAGTAGGGTTTGTGTGGTGGGAGAGTAGCTGACCCAATGACGTCATATTCTATTTATAGGAACACCTGAATTTATGCCGACGTCGCTTAAAAAAATTGATATTTATTTGCATCTGTACTCGTCTTTTGCGGACAGTGCTTTCGGGAAACCGGTATTTGCCAAAATGTGAGAGTCTATCTGCCATTTCTTAAGGAAACACCCAAAGCTCACAACGGGGACGTTGACTCTCGCAGAGCTCCACCTACCACCCTGATCACTATTTTTTTTGTGCGAAACTGAATAAAACACAAGTAATCTACAAGCTGATAATTGCAACATTACACAGTAAATAATCAAAATAGTAGCCTAACATTTAACATGACACCTATTAAACAATCGGTATTAATTTGACGTGAATCAATTAGAGCCAAAACACACACATGACCTGACACTATGGCCAAGTCACATGAATGTTTTGTGTTAGAAACAGTGTGTAACCCGCACACATGACCTGACGCTCTGGCCCAGTCACATGAATGTTTTGTGTTAGAAACAATGTGTAAACACCCACACGACCCGACACTATGGCCCAGTCACATGAATGTTTTGTGTTAGAAACAAAGTGTAACCCACACATGACCTGACTACGCTGGCCAAGCCCTATGACTGCTTTAACACACGAACAACCTGATGCTACGGCCCAGTTATACGTATGCAACACACATTACAAACACAATCACTAACAAATATTGCGGGGTTACAAGCCATAGCACTTTATAATTCGTGTCTAACTAATACTAAGCGGCGAACAGATGGCATTTCTAAATATCAAGCTACTATTATTATTATTTACTGTTTACTGTTGGACCTGATTGGTTTAATTGCTCTTTCACTGATTGCAGCCTTGTTTTCATTTTGTGCAAATAGCTGTTTAATGTCTCTGGATTGCATAAGAAATTTTACGGCATTGGCACGAAACTTCTGACCCTTGTCACTGCGTATTCCAGTTGGTGTTCTTCCCTCATTAAAGATATCTTTGAATGCTTTGACTACAGACACTCCTGTTTTATCCTTCAGAGGTCAAACCATAGATATTTGGAGAATGTATCCACCACAACGAGTATATATTTAAACCCACTGTTGTCTTCGGAAAATTTCACCATATCCATAAGATCAGCTGCCACTGGTCGTCTATCCCAGCCACCACAATGGGAGTTCGTTTAAAATGAAGTCTATTTGGTCTCTGCAAACTGTAGGACTCTTGTTGTTGTAACCATTTCCTAATTTTGTATAGGCTGAGGTTGAATTTTTCATTTTTTCCCAAATTGATACAGTTTCTTCGGTCCAGAAAAGCTAGCTGGCTTTGATGGATCAAAGTATATATCTTTGAGATACTCTTCCCTTGGTGCCATTGATTTGAATGAAAACTGTCACATATGTTGTGCACCTATATATTATCTTCACTTGTAATGGAATCTGTATCACTGGAATCGTCATCTTCAATTACGTCTTCCAGATGGCTTAGAAATTGGCGCAGAGATAGCTTTATGGCCTGTTTCTCATTCTTTACCATATCATCATTGGTGGTTAAAATTTGATTGTGAATTAAACCGTTGCGCAGTTGAATCCAATGACCCAGCAACGCTCCATATCTCTGTAAAAATGTTATCATATCAGAGTCTCGCATTTTTACTCCTGCTTTCTCAGTGGCTTCTTCTTCTTCCATACCGTTACCGATGAATTTTTCTACCTTCTTGCGGAATTCGTCCTCGCTTTCCTCTCTCACAGAGGACATTAATTCCTTAAAGACGGGCACTCACTATCTGATGTAACTTCTGTCATTATGTCTGCCACTGGCTCGTCATCTGTTTTGGCTTTCTTTTTCTTGAACTGTTTCTGGACACCAGTTTTTTACATGCCGTTGTAAGTCGTGTATATTTTCAAACATTATTCCACACTCGTCACACTACACCATATCGGATATGTTATCACTTTCACAGTCAAACGTCAAATGAGCAGAGTTATCTGTTTCGTCGCCTTTTGTAGCTTTTGAGTCACAGTTTTCTTCCATTTCACCAAGCACATTGCTTTTAAATCGCTGTGATTCTGGTGTATTATGTTTGGCATCAATCAAAAGATATCCATGAGGTCTGGAAGTAGCTGTATGATACACATGTAAAAACTCCATAAGTCGGCCAGGAAACATGAAGGTGCCTAGTGTCCTAATTTGATCTTGACTCATAGGCGACTTAAAAATGATCATATATTGAGTATTTCTACGCTGTGTGGCTGAAATAGATTCTGTGTAAGATTGATAGCACTAAGATTTCTGTGCAACGATCCCTCGGTAAATAGATCCGCAATTTTTGGATCGTTAGCGGTTGTTGACATCAGATCATCCAGAATAACGACGTTGTTCTTTCTCACATCAAAGAAGTCATCACTATCTAGGTGGTTTTGAATCCCTTGAATAAATTCAATGTTTGGTATCGTCCTCTGCATCTCTGTGTACAAGGGTTGCCATCATTTATACAATACAACGACCCTGTCAGGCCTTGGTTTGAATTTGTCTGGTTGCAAAATCTTCATAATCAAATAGCTTTTTTCTGATCCTCTCGGTGTTGAACAAGTTATAGTACAGGGGTGCTAGAAGATATGGCTAGGTGATTGCAGCAATTCCATACTAGACGATGGTGGTGGTGGTGGTGGAGGTGGTGGTGGTGATAGTGGTGGAGGTGGTGTGGCCCACGTGACACAGTTTCCCTCTGGTTTATTTTTTCTGAATGCTTGGATTTCAAGTGTCTTAGCATTGCATCTTTTCTTGATGACTTTGACTGCATTTTGGGCAAGTAGACATGTTGATGGTTCAGAATCAAATATTCAGATAAGCAGATGTCGGTGTATTGCTTTCTTATAACACATGTTTGAGGTCACGTGACCTAATACGGAAGTTTTCTTTTTCTCCTAGTTGATCTTTTGATAGCCGACTTGTTTGCTTCTTTGATATTTCGCTTGACTTCAGCTTCAGCCTGTTCTACCTGAGCCTGTGTTATATTTGGTCCAGTGGCACTACCCTCTTGTTCCTCGTATTCTGGCATGTAGTCATGTATCACATAGTAACCCTTCTGTGAATATGGTATCTTGCCGTCAGCCATTGTGTCATAGAAATTTATCCACATTTGCTGTTCTCGTGTATGAGATATGTTTACTCATCAACGTCTACACGTATGCTAAACTAAAATGCAGAGCGAGGTCCTTATATATTGCCTGGAGGGAAATTCCCAAAATCTTATTTTAACACAAAAGTTTCATCCATTCAGGTTGTTCTATTTCCGTATATGGCGGTCGTGTGATGGTTGTGCTAGACTTGTTTGCTATACTTATAGCCGTACGGCAGGGTATGGTAATCATCTGTAATGATGCGTTTGTTGAATACCAGTTTGTATTCTTTTGTCTCGTGTGGAGTCAGCAGTAGCTTATCTCGTCTCTGCCTTCTAATGTCAGCATTGGATGTTTTAACACTCTCGTCTGGATGCTCTATAATGTCTTTTACTGTGTTAAAGTCAATCTTTAAAGCTGTCTTGAAATTTAAAGTGATGCCTTTTATTTTCGTCATTGTCTCAATTCCACTGGGCTTTTGAATTTTCAAAGCGTAATTCTTTGGACCACCACTTACAAAGCGGGTAATGACTTCATCCCCTAAAAAGTCACCTAGGACTGGTTCCCTTTGGGTTGTGGTTGTAGCATAGATCACAGAGTCTGTGTCGCAGTACAAAGCTCTTGGTCCTAACTCTTCCAAATATTCATACAGTTTGAGTCGTGCTTGGGCTATGGTATAAGCTGCTTTGACAACATTTGTCCTTGAATTTTTCTCGACGAAATCTTCCTTGAACTTCCACCTAATCTGACACAAAATTGACGTCTGTGACTTCTTGACTGTTAGCTAGCGATCTCAAGCCAGGGTTCTTCTTTATGTTGTTGTAATCCAGCATTATACCTTCCTTCTCGTAATAGGTTGCAATATACCAATGTCTGTCTTCTTCGGTTTTACACCATGCAGGCCAGCCACTTGCCTCTTGTTTAAGCTTTAAGAAGGTGTTGAAGTAGTTTGTAAAGAGACCGCCAGTCTTTGACATTGGATCATACTTTTCTGTTTCCTCAAAATGCCACACTTCGTAAATTGCGAGTATTTTATAGCCTTTTTCAATAGCCTTCTTTAACTCATATGTTGTCCATGCTCCATGTAAAGCGCGGTCGTTGTCTTCATGATTGCAAACTTCAATTCCTTCTGTGGCACACGTCTTGCACAAAGCAAAAATCAGCTTGTTGTTGACGTTGCTTGGTAAGACAAGTATCAGCAGATGTTGAGGAGGGAGTATGGTGCACTTGACTAACCCCACTCTATTGGTTTAAAATCCTTAAATGTTCTGGTTGGATGGCCGATTTGATATTTCCCGTATTTGTTTATCTATGGGTACAGGGACTTCATGTCGCTGTACTTGAGAGTTTGATCTGGGGGTAGCCTCTTTGTATAGCTTAAAAGTCTCCACTCTACCTCCATAGAATGCTGGTCTGGGACTCAGAGGTGCTACGATTTTTAGCTGGTTCACAAACTGTTTGATGTCTTCATCTTGTGCAATTTCCTTTCCCCATTTACATTCCCAAATGCTTCTGTATGTAAAACCAACATTTTCTAGAAAATTCTGCTTCTCAGTAGTTGCTTGGTGAAGTTCCTCCATGGTATTTCCATTCACTGTATTCACAGTACTTCTCGTAAAACATGTTGGACATCCATGCCAGAAAATGCCATGAAATTAAGCTGCTACTTTTTTGCCACTATCAGTCTCATAAAAGCCGTCTAACTTGTATTTGTCGACTTTCTTTTCACCACCATTTTTTGCATGTTGTATCGAAATATTTTCATTGTTCTCTAGGTACTTCAACCACTGCATAGCTTTGACGGATTGCTTGTCTTCTGGGTTGTAGCCTTGGGCTGGGATAAGGGCAACAGTGTTTTCCTTCAGGAAATTTTGTCTAAAGACTTTTATACACGCAGCAGCAATGGTAATGCAGTTTTTGAAAGGACCCACGGTCGCGATCGCCATAAACAGTTTTCTGAATTCTAGGGAAGCTCGTTTTAAGATATCGACGTCTGATCTGCAATATTTTACCAACTCTTCTTTTTGGTTTTTGTTTTGCTGATACCACGACATAAAGTGTTCTCTGTCACCAGCCTTCATGCTATCAGGGTTATAATAGGTCGCGTCAGGTAAGTGGCTCAGCTGTGCATTCTTGTTGTCGTCAGTATTGAACATGTGCGGAAAATAGCCTTTGGCTAATTCTTCAAGCCCAAACATCTTCGGTAAATTCTTAAATACAGTTAGGCAAAAAGTTGATGGAATCGAGAAATTTAATTCTAAAAGCCGGGACCTCCAAAGACATGTTTTTGCTGCCGTTTGGTATTATATTTTGGATAATTGCATTCTTATATAAATATTGCAGAATAGGATACGAGTCGTATCCCTTGAAATTATGACAAAATACAATGGCCTTTTTATTTTGTTTAAAAAAAAGGCACTTGCAGAAATTTTCCGTTGTATCTTCCCCTGTAAATACGACGTCGTTGGGCCCACTCTGTGCATTCGCTTGTTTGGGTTATTTTACCATTCATGCATAGAGCGCAGACCTTGTGAACCACACAACAGTTTGGTTTGTGCTGTAGGGAACCACACTCTGATTTATTGCAGTTGACACATTTTTCAGTGACTGGGTTGTAAAAATAACCCTCCTTGCACTGAACTTGCCTGTCTTGAGTGCATTGAAAATGAAAAATATATATATTTTGCTTCCCACTATCACAATCGTCCGATGGGTGCCATGTAGCATTGATGCCCTGGTAAAAAATACTCTTTACAGGTGTTGCAATATACCTCACCACATTTGTGACTTTGTTTGGGTTTGTTTTTGTTGATCAGCTGGTCACACTCCGCGCATTTGTAATACGTGGCACATGTAGAATTTCCCTTATCGGTTGTCTTCTTATGTAGGTCAAAACACTCTTTACCCTTGAAATATCTATGACAGTCACTGTAATAGGTCAGTTTTTCGTCAGTCTCCTTGTGAATTTTACGGCAGCGATGACAGCGGTTGTTGCATTCATGCTTTTCTTTGTGATCATAACCTTTTTGGCATATGACAGTAGTAGTTTCAGTTCAGGAAAGCTGGCATAGACGTAATGACATCGTAGTGATTGCCATGGTGGTACAGATATATTTTCCTGTCACATTCTTTGGGTCCAGAGTAAATGAGGCCGTTAAAATTGTCACGTGATACGACATGAATCCAGTGGTCTGGGAGAACGGACTGGAATTGTTTGATTTCTTCGATTCCACAGTTTCCTAAAGGCACACCAGCACTTTGGTACAAGTTTTCAGCCAGCTCCTTCTGAACATACCGCCCATGTCGATTGCTGCTATAAGCTGGGTGCTGATCAATCCGGGCTTTGACAGTGATAAGCTCGTCATTTTTTTGTATGCGTATTATGCACCTTTAACCTTTAAGAAGCTTTTCTAAATCTATAGCCCCTGGTATTGGCCCACTCCCTTTTGGTACCTGCGTGTAAAATATCGATTTCAAAACCCCAATCTAAAACTGTTCAAACGATTGCAAAACTCTTTGTATTTCTCCCGGGAAATGGTCTACTGTCAATTCTTTTTTCTTCATAAATGGAAGTTGTATAGGAAAGTCTAATTCAGGGCTCTGGATTGCCATTCTGATCAAGTCGTCAGCAGCATCTTTGGTGACCTCTTCCATTATGGATGTAAAAAGGGTCTTCAAGGCCTTGACTTCTCTCACTTCTAGGTTTTTCACACTGGCTTTGTAAACCGTGTTGTTGGTGTTGAATTTATCATTTCTCCATTCACGTATTTTCGCGAGGTCATAAAATTTCCGAGGAGATTCTTTTAGCTTTTTAGGCGCAGGCATAGGATTGTAGCCTAAAGGTCGTTTACCCCCTGTTTGGTGGTTGCGTCTATGGCGTAGCAGACTGTCTTTGTTGGTAAATATCACCCACAGCCATTGCAATGGTAAAAGTTGACATCAACATGCTTCGGCATATGTCTATTCAAATTATATTTCCTGCCAAACGTTTTACTGCAAAAGTGACACACAAAGGAGTTGGGCATTGGCTTGGAAAATATTGCTGTCTGCAAAATGAAAAACGGGTTGTCTTAATAGAATGTTCTAGATACGGTTCTGAAAACCCTGTATTACGGGAACACGTGACAATAACATTACCTCAGTGCGGTTGAAAATTTGACATTTGTATTCTTTGTCTGGTAGGGTCTAGCTAATCAATACACCGCAGAGGTAATTATAATGTCAAGCCCCTTATACGAGGTTAAGTATAAAGACTAGCAAAAAAACTGTGGGGTAATTCATATTGCCGATATGCAAATACACATACTTAATTTTATTCTTTGAAAGCTGAGTAGGAAGTCCTTGAGATGTTGCTGCTTCTAACCACATAATGAGGATTATTTACGCATGTTTGCCTTCTTTACCGTTCTAGCAGGGTTCGGGGAATTCCAAAGGGAAAGTACCTAATTGTTATTGGGCTATCACAAATGGTCGGTTTAACGTAAAAATTCAAGCAAATTAACCAGCATAAAATAATTCCATTCAAAAAGATACGTTTCACCATTTAGAAATATTAAAAAATATGTTATCTTAAAAGACAATAACATATTTTTAAGCAACAGTGCTAAGTCAGCATAAAATGCTTTACACCGCCAACTATTCAGGATCCTCTATAAATAGGTTATTGCGTCCTTGGGTCAGCTACTCTCCAAAAAACACGTCCCAATGCGCAATCACTTTATTTAAACAAAGCAATAAGTAGCGTTAAAATATGTTTCACAGAGTAGGGGAGGGGGAAGGGGAAAGGGGCGGGGAGTGGGATGTATGGTAGGGAGGGGAGGGGAGGGGAAGAAAGGGGAGGAGCGAAGAGGGGGAGGGGAGGGGAGGGAGGGAGGGAGCAGGGAGGGGAGGGGAGAGAGGGAGGGAGGGAGGGTTAGTTAGTTAGTTAGTTATTTGATTGGTTTAACGACACCGCCAACCTGTTGCAGGTCATATTGTGTCATTCCTGGTAACTTTGTCGAATTTATACTTTATTGATTAAAAATGATTATAAAATAAAACCTTAAATATACTAAAAAATATACTAAAAATAGACTTAATGGTGGTCTACACATAGGAATACATGTTAATCTCTTTTAAAAATTCTAGGACCTTGTTGAAATTTACCTTCTCAAAGAGCTCTCTCATGGAATCAACTCTATAATAACGGGGACGAATGTGATTGAAGTCTGTACAATCTATCAAGCTGTGTTTCACTGTATACCGTTCCTGACAACTTATACATTCGGGTTGTGGTTCACCTCTTAAGAGGTGTTTGTGATTAGTGTAAGAATGTCCTATTCTTAATCTGTGAATTACCATATCGTCGCGAAGGCCATTTAAGGAGGGCAATTTGCGCCCTACCACAGGGTTAATTTGGTATAGCTTATTGTTGGTTTGTTCATCCCAATATTGTTGCCATAAATTTTTGACATATCTAGAAATATGGCACTTAAAATCTGATGACGGTATAAGGAAATCTGAGCAGTCTTGGTTTAACGCTTCTTTGGCGCCTTTGTCGGCTGCCTCGTTGCCCGGGATTCCAACTTGGCTCGGTACCCAACAAAATATTATCTCTTTGCCAGCTTTTACCACTTCGTCGTGTTTTTCTATCAAGTCCAAAATTATTGGGCTGGATACCTGTAAGTTTTCTAGTGACTCAAGCACTGACATGGAGTCCACGCACAATATGAATTTTTTGTAGCGGCTAATCTTGACAATTTGCATAGCTAGCTGCAGGGCTCTAACTTCTGCAGAGAAAATAGAAGACCCATCAGGGAGCCTGGTTCTGAATGTATTATTTTCTGTGACAATAGCTGCTGCAGCCTTGTCCTCAAGTTTGGAATCATCGGTATATATGAAATGGTAGTCATTATAATTATCCTTTAATTCTCCAGATTTTGACTGAAATACACACGGGTTAGTTCGTTCTTTGGTGGACTCAGAAAGAGTCTTCAAGACAACAGGTTTCGTTAACTTCCAAGTTGCATAGGTAAATACGCGTCACAGCAAAAACAAAGCGGTTTATAATTTTTTTAAGTGTGAGAGGGAAGGGGAGGGGAGGAGAAGCAGAGCGGTGCAGGTTACACATATCACATGCCATAAAATACCGAAAAATACATTGTGAAACACACTTATAAACTACACCAGATCCTTGCAGTAATTCCGAAATAAAACAGCCTTTCAAATTCTCTATCAACGTCTCGACTTACATCCTTTCAGCTTGAAATCAAAAGCGTTTCTGGCTTAGTGAAGTTTTTAAAACGCAAGGCCAGTTTGTTTACAAACAGAGGACGGAAGCCGAGTAAGGCCAGTTGTTTACAAACAGAGGACGGAGGCCGAGTAAGGCCTGTTTACCATGAAATTACTGCATTCGGGTGGGCGAGCTATCTCTTTAATTAATCAATGGCTTTTATTTAACTTTTCTTATGCCGTCCACTCTTTAAGTCAGGTGTCCCAATCCAATACTTGACCAATATCGACTTGCCCTAACACCTGCCCTGAGTTCACTGTCAAACACGTATTTTGTTTCCATAGCTTGACGAAACCCGCCATCGGACTTCACCAAACCCGCCATTCATCAGCTCCTGACATTATTACTTCTCTCTTCTTTTATTATGTTGCGTTGTATATTATATATCATTTTATAATTTATTTTAATTTGCTTTATTATTATGGGTAGTATAATTACTTTTGTTCTGTGGATGTTTTCTGCCGTTATCGTTTTACCCACAAGTTGACTTCCAAAATATTGAGCTAGTGGTGTGAACTGAGCTGGAACCTTGAAGATCAGGAATAAATGCCAGAAAAGCCCTAACGTAATCTGATTATTGTTTATTACTTTTTGTAAAGTCTTTTTCTCGGGGAGGGGGGATTTAATGTAGTGATTTCTATACCCTTAAATGAAGTTATCACCAAACCATTAGTTCTGAAGAATGCACAAAAGTGTGAATCAATTGAACAAAACATCACAACTTATGTGATGGTAATCAATGTTCACACCTCGTTTTATTACTCTGCTGTAACCGATTGCAGGCCAATCCTAAATCCCATTGTCAGTCCCGGTATACACAAGAATTAACTGTGCAGTTAAATGTACACCACACAAGAGAATTCAGCTGATGAAGATAAATTATGCAAACAATATTACAAAGATCGATTGTCCATCGTCTAATCAATGTCACAAATAAGCTCTCAATTGAGATGGAAAGAACGTCCATTTTCGAACGTTGCTTAATATCTCTCCCTTATGATTCGCTACTCTCTCTCTCTCTCTCTCTCTCTCTCTCTCTCTCTCTCTCTCTCTCTCTCTCTCTCTCTCGCTCTCTCATTCTTTCTTCTTTTATTATGTCACGTTGTACATTATATATATGTTATAATTTATTTGAATTTACTTTATTTTTATGCGTAATATATTTTTGTTCTGTGGGCGTGTTCCTCCGTTATCGTCGTTACCCTCAATGACACGTCCTTGTCTTCGTTAGTTAGATTGATACGATCAATTCTGTTTCTTTTTTTAAGGGGACTGGAAAATACAGCATGTTTATCTCACAACAAGATTTGGATCGGCCAATTTTTATTGTTCCCGGGGTCGGCAAGGCTAATTATGACCGCCTGCACCGGAGGTTTCCAAATTGTGAAAGTTTTCTTTTTGCGTACCTAACACAGCCAGCACAGTTTATAACCATGATGACGAGTTATCACGTACAAGAAAGATATGCTGTAATCATGGAAAATGCCTGCAGAGGCTGGTTCGCAATCCATATGCGAGGTAAATACGATCGAGTGATATATTTATTCAATGGCATGCATTTCAATTAAAAAGTACATTAAACGGCTACATATCGGTTAGCCTCCTCTCTAATTTTCCTGCATTTCTAATTGTTAGGAATCGTAATTTTTTAGCTTCAAATGATAGTAGCTATTCGGCAGCGCAAACGGTCTAGTTGCGCACTCATTGTCGATAGTTATATGGGCTTCAAAACAGAGCAGGAATTCTTTTATGTGTTTTGTATTTACTATTGTAACAGAAACTACTTTATTTGTGTAATAAAGCAATAAAGCGGGTTAATACAACAGTGCAATAAACTATACCTGTAGAAGGGATTCTATGCCTTTAAAATGGTAGGCGATATGGTTGAAGACTAGGGGAGTGGTTAAGAATAATTGAAGGAATCCGTTGTGACAGACCGGGACGGCTCTAACGGGTTTTCAAATTATAAAGGATAGAGAAACAAAGCAGTCAGCTATAGTGTCTATGTGCTTTCGAATGTGGCTTAGTGGATTTCTTCACTGGTGGAAATGGTTCAGACGTGTGTTCAGATTACTGATGCCCCTGCTTATACATTGAACATCTGACTATTTATTGTTTATGATTGCATAACTATCAATAAATCCAAACGTTAGGTAATACGGGCTTAAGCTAGGAACGGTAGATTTTTCACGGGCAACATATTTTTCTTGGTTACTTTCATATTTAAGGCCAGTTTCTTTTGTTTAATGTCTCAAGCTGACTGACGCACAACCGCCTCGGTTTAAAACATTCAAAAGAACAGATCCGAGACCAGTAAATAAGGTTTATTGTGCGTTATGGTCGGAATTTCTTTTCAGATCCAATCCAAAAGAATCCTGGTGACTTTCGTACGGCTACTTACCCTGAAATGTGATTTACATTACAAATCCGGGAATCCGCACGATCTTTTTCGGTAAGTGGAGGGTCAACAATATGTTGCACTTGTTTCCTTCATGAATAAATAATTTTTGATATCAAATATGAGTAAAGATATCAGTAAATAAATGCTGTGATTTGGCCGGATCACTGCACAACTTCAAATTGTTAGGAATCGTAATTTTTTAGCTTCAAATGATAGTAGCTATTCGGCAGCGAAAACGATCTAGTTGCGCACTCACTGTCGACAATTCTATGGTTTTAATGGCAAAATTTGAAAATATTTTTCTTTTATTATTATTATTATTATCATTATTATTATTATTATTATTATTATTATTATTATTATTATTATTATTATTATTATTATTATTATTATTATTATTATTATTATTATTATTATTATTATTATTACTACTACTATTACTATTATTACTATTATTACTATTATTATTATTTGTTTACAGAAAAACTAGAAGAGGCGGCGCTTTTTGAAATAATCTTCGCAGAGCAATAAGTGATTTGCACTCCGCGAGTTCAGCTCCTGTGCTGTGATTGATCACAAGTGAAGCAGTGTGAAACTCATGTGAAACCAGTGTGAAACAAAAGACGAATGCTCTCCCCACTCTGATAACGCTGGGGAACATTCGTCAGTCAGAGCGGGGATGAATGGGGAAGATGGGGAATAATGAAGAGGGTACAATGGGGAAGAATGCGATTTTCATGCGGGAGGTCTCCAGTTCGATCCCAAACCGAGGCGCCACTTATTTAACTTAAATCAATTTTAGGCGAAAGGAACAATCACTAAATTAGCAAACGCGGTGGATACGGTGATTGCATAACTGTGTAAACTGAAATCAAAGCTGCATGACAACGCAAAGCTATCTAGTCTCGAATCTAGTCTCCCATTGCCCCCCCCCCTCATTCTTCTCCTTCCCATTCATCCCGACCGACGAATGTTCCCCAGCTTTGGCGCCATCGGTAGAGAATTGATATGGAAATCTAACGCTTCTGCATTATTTAGTGCATTGATGTAGTTAATCACATTCCTGAATCCCTTATAAACATGTTTGAGTGTTTTGTTCACGTTTGGATTAAAAATTTGGCTATAAATTACGATATAAAATCCCTCATGTATTTGTGTACATCTGCTTCCTTTCAACCAATCAAAGCTCAGCTTTGATTCATATTTAGGGATTGGGTAGATGATTCAAATTTTCTCAAGTTCGAAATAAGAACGGAATATAATGTTATCTATACTCCTTTTTTTAAAGATGGTGAAAATTTACTTATTTTTATTGAAAATAAATTTTGCTTCTTGCAAAAATTTTTTGCCAAAAGATTTTACTTTTTACTTCCGAAGTCTTCTCAGACGTAAAATTTTAGAGGTTAACTTCTTGTAAAAAGTCGTTATTATTAAATCCTGTTGCATATGTCATTTGTTCTGTTCAGTAATTTAGCACACAGCTACGTTGTGTTGCTTGGAGATAATTCGAATAGTTGTATTTTTTTAAATGTCTTATGTGTTATTTAAATAATAGGGGGTCATCTTAAAAAAACCCGAAGTAGGGAGTTTGCCAGCCAACACCGCTTTTGTGAAAACAAGAAGTTTACCCTATTTTCAGGGAAAATTAAGAGGGTGGTTGCGATCTCCCCCTCCCCCCCCCCCCCCCCGTCGGGTCGATCCGCCCCTGAATTAACGTTATCTGAAACAAATTCTTGATATTAGTAAAACGAAGATAATTTATTGAGCTCAAAATTGAAATTCTGCTGTCAAATATTTCATTTTTATCATCAAGAATTGTACTTTTGATCTCTAAAAATTAATTTTAGAGATCATTAAATCATTTTAATGTAAATGAATATTTTTTATATATCTAGATATTTATTGATATCAAGAAAACATTGAGATACCAAAATTTAATAGATAGCAAAAATTACTTCTTGATGTCAAAGATTGAATTTTGGCGATTAGACATTAATTTTCTGATATCAATAATTGTCTAATAACATGAAAATGGCATTCCATATTTTCTTTTGTTAATGTTAATGTTAAAGAGTCCTTGACAAAAAAGTTTTTTAAAGGATTTTTTAATGAAAATAGAGGTTTTTAAAGGGTTTTTTTAAAGTTAAGTTATGAGTGAACATGTTTTTAAAGATGGCGAATGAAAACATCATACAGCATTAAAAAAACAATGCAGCCTTGACAAGTTTTGACAAAACTTTGAACCGGTACACTCCCGGTATTTCCTTGGAATTTAGCACATTTGACCAATACTGATCTACTCTCATAAGTTCTGCCTTCCTTTCGGAATCCCTTCTCCTCCACTCATTCCTTGGGTATAACCAACTCTTGGCAGATCTTCCAGTCGTGTATTACCCGATAGCTACTTCACCCTCCTCAATACAAGCAAGCTGGGCAGCACCAGTTCTTAAGTTAGGCAGGAAGCGGGGGCGGGGGGGGGGGTTCGTTTTCGCCTCTGGATGAAGACATGATGGTGCCCTTAGCAAAATATTGTCGTCGGGGTATTCTAGATGGGATGTAGGCAGTTGAATTGCTAAAAAATTCACGATTTTAAAGGTTTCTTTATTGAAATAAAATTTTTGGGATAAAAATTAAGGTTTTGAAGGTTTTGTTTACATGCCTGTAACTAAACTTGTTTGTTCGTATATAATTTGCAAATATTCCAGAAAAAATAAAGGTTTTTTAAAGGTTTTGAAGGATTTTTTTATTGAGATAAAGGTTTCGGAAGAGTAAAGGTTTTTAAAGGATTTAAAGTTTGTGTTTACATGCCTGTAACTAAACTGTTTGTATGTATATAAATTGCAAATATCCCAGAAAAATGAATGTTTTTAAGGTTTTTTTATTGAAATAAAGCTTTGGGATAAAAGTAAAGGTTGTAAAAGGGTTTAAACGTTTGTTTAAATGCCTGTAACCATACTTGTTTTTGCGTATATAAAAGGGAGGAAGGGAGGTGTGGGGGTTAACTTCCAAAAAGCAGCGAATTTTCCAGCTAAATCGATTTTGAGAAAACAAGAAATTTAATTGTATTTTAGGGGGAATTTAAGAGGGGTGGTTGCGACCCACTCCCCCCCCTACCGCCACCCCCCACCACCACCCCCTGATCCGCCACTGCCAGTGAGTGAGAAACAGTTTGACTTCCTTTCCTTCACCACATTTGAAGCCGGAAGCCACTTCATAAACAAGAACTTTCCAGAATATCGCCGAATTTTATTCCGACAGAACAGTGCACCGAGTGTGTACAAAAGAATAAAAAATAAACACTTAGCACATTCAGTTAAGTGTTGACATGCACTGTCAGTCAGTTACATGTTGACATGGTCGGACTTTTCAGTTGTGTGTTGACAACGACTGATACAAGTTGACTTGGACTGACATTCAGTTCAGTCAAATGGCATAAATGCATGAAATCAATCACGCACTTTTTTAGACTTATCTTAGATTTATTTACATTTAGATCTTGTTCTCAGATTTATATCACACGTACGAAACAAATGACGAGGGGCTCACCAATCACTTGTCAATAGCAATAACACATATAAATGTATTTAACGCGTTAATTGACGTTGACTGGAGTTATATTGATTCGCAGATCACACATTTAATCACAATAAAGACCTGCGATATTTTAATTTCCCCGTGATCGTGAAAAAAATACAATAATCTCGCACGAACCGACACATTTCCCCGATCAGTCAGCCATGCACTAATATCCTTTTATAAATGCGCCAAACCATTCTAAATCTAACCTGATAATATTGTCAGCGTTGTATTGTCTGAAATCTACTTTTTTCTGAAAAAAATTCCATATCATTAATAATAAGGATAGCAGTATAATCAAGGAGAGAGCCTGCTTGCAGGGCGAGTTGCCAACGGCCATATTTACGCCTTTGTTCTGTATTTATCTAATTTCAATGACACACAAATAAAGCATAATGTTCTCATGTAATGATGACGTATTTAGCGGCTCTGCCTTAAACTTCTCGGAAAGTTATTCATATCGATTTTCAATTCAGTTACGATCAAAACACAGAAGGCGAAATGAAAACGAATAGGCTATTTGGGGATTAGGAATAGGAAGTGACTCATCGTGTGTGTTACTAAGCGCATGCGCAAAGCACACGATCGTACAGTCAACACACCTAGGTCCTCATAGTGTCGATTATCATAGTCCACAGCTGGGTCAACACACCTAGGTCCTCAAAGTGTCGATTATCATAGTCAACAGCTGGGTCAACACACCTAGGTCAACACAGTGTTGGCTCATCAAACAGTCAACACATATGCAAATTATACGTCAAAACATTTCTGAATCATAAAGTCAACATTTTCCTTAAGGTTGACCCTACTAAGTACCAGCCGACGCTTTTCTTCTGTGGGAGACACTTTGAAGAAAATTCTGTCTATTTGAACATGTCAACACTTGTCGCATATGATGTTCCTTAAGAAACATATCTCAGCTCCTCATACCCCCCTCCCCCCTCAGTCCCGCCCCCCCCCCCACTTCCCCAAACACTCGCGTAACGTCGGGCCGACGTCGGAACGGTATAAACCAGGTCGGAAAACGTCGGCATCGGCTTCGATGCATCGGTAATGCATCGGTTATAGATTGGAAATAGTCGAATTTCCATTTTTTTTCCCCATTCGTCGGAAGTTCATCGGTTACCGACGTTGGCCCGATGATTATTTTCCTCAGTTTAATAGATGTTGGCAAATATTCATCGGGCCGACATCTTTTTCAGACGAACTTCCTACCAATTGGGAATTATTTTTTTTAAATATTATATTCATATATTATACGTATTTCTCAATGCATATATTATAAATATATTTTTATGCATTTGTTATACGTTGGAAATAGATAAACTTCCGACCAATGGTAAAAAAAAATTGAAACGGATATTGCATACGTATATTTGATGTATTTAATTATACGTATATTATACATATATTTGTATATGTTGGCCCAACGTCTGACATAGACGGACTTCCGACGAAACAAAACTTGTTTTTGAAAAAAATATTACTGATGTATAACCGACGCATTACAATAATCGTAAAATATAACACTATATCACTGCATCGGCTATACGTCGGAAATATACCGAATTCCGACGGAGCTTTATTTGTTTTATTTGAGATATTACAAACATGTAATATCCGTATAAATATATACGTATATTATACATATAGATATATTTGTTGGTGAAACGTGGGAAATATACCGATTTCCACTGGATCTCTAAATTTGTGTATTTTACGCATAACTTGAAATGAAAACTTGACTTGAAATTGAAAAACTCTTCCTTATGTTGCATTTTTTATGTTGCCTCTTCAATGATCAAAAGCAGACTGACTCCATAGAGTGCGAGGCTGCTATTATATAGGACCCCCCTGGGTACTCTGTGAGGACCCACTCCCCCCTGGGTACTCTGTGAGGACCCACCCCGGGTCCTCACTGAGGACCCCCCCCCCCCCCCTGCCGATCGACGTTTAAGCCGCTGGCTCATGGCTCACCGACAGAAGTATGAAAAGGTCCGTTCGACACCACAACATTGCATTGCCAAACCATCATGGAGACGTCTCGAAAAGCAACAACGGCTAGCAACACGGAAATTGATAGCCTGTTCAGCAATGAAACAATGACTTTTACAGATGCAGTTTTAACTCCAGAGGAGACTACTACCTTCCTAAGTACACGAGCAGAAGCTGAAAAAGCCTTGGAGGAAGCATTAGGGGCTCCGTCAGACGTGTCTACAGTTCAGCAAACTAGGCCTGAGGAAGCGTTAGGTGCTCCGCCAGTACAGCAAACAATGCCAGATCCTGAGGGATCTGGCTACCCGTTCTGGGTTGCAAATGCGCTTGTAAATGGTAGCGCTAGGCCACTTAGTACAAAGTTACAAGCGCATCTAGAGCATCTTGAGGAAGAAGAAGTGGTCATGTCAAGCGGTAACGACAACGACGGTGACAACAACGATGACAACGACGAGGACAGTGATGACGACAACGACGACAATGACGACAACGACGACGATGACAAGCAGCTCAAATCTAAATTTGAATTGAGCAAAACTATTCCTGTTACTGAGGAAGACGTCACGCTGTTGAAACGAAACTTTCAAGCAGTGATTCCTCTGATCGATTGTAACATTTTATGGCGTTTATGTGAAGGAGGCTTTTTCGATCAACACACATACATTTACCTAACGGAAGAAGTGAACACTGTCATTCAGCTTATCTACATGCTAGAAGGAAACATAGAGCATCTTCCCGCGTCAGAGCCACAGTTCTCCGAAGCCATGACCCGACGTTTCGTTCAACTTATTAGAAGTCTTTATGAGGAACTTTTTAAGACTTTATGTCTACCGGCGCCAAAGTGTGTTGATGAGGATCGTGATTCCAAATGTGCAAAGGTCATGCCACATGGCTTCAAGTACCTTGAAGAACGTATTAAGGTGTATGATATGATGGCTTACCTCTATGAAAAAGGACATTTCACCATGCCAATGCTCTTTCAGTGGATAATTGGGAGCCGCAAACGAGGAGACTTTTTAATGATCGTCATGAGACAATCTCTAACAGACGGTTTGCCAAGAGCATTTCTAGATGGTTTCAACGAGATCACTCCGCGATTTTGCAAACATCTCATGAAAACATACATGTAATATCCATATAAAAGGAGTGAGGTGTCAAATGCAGTCATCATTCAACGCGCAGCCATGGAGAAGACAAGCAGCTTTAAAATTAGTGCAAACTTAACCATTACTGTGGAGCATGGACAATTTGGATTATTTATTCGAATGAAGCGTGGAGAGAGATGGCTTGCTTGATCACCATCCTTGTGGAAGATTGTGTGCCTGAACTTAGCAAGATTAGGCGACATTGGCTTCAAACTGTACTTAACGCAAACGAAGTGGCTTGAAGTCATTTCATACTTGGATATGCGTTATGTGAGTTTTGTGCAAGCATCACTGTTTGAAAGGAAAGAATACAAGTATTACATCAACATGAATGATGGTGAATGGGAGACATTGCTTCAGGAGATGGATAGCATCAACTCAACCTTATTGCCATGTACGGAATGTCATGGTAAGAAAACTCCTATCAAGCTGCAAAAGGACAATCGGATGAAAGTGTCAAAGTTATCCAAGAAAAGACTGAAGGCTGAAGTTCAATTGGAGAATATGGATGTGCAAAATCAACTTGGACTTACCTGTGAATATTGTGATGCTTACGGAGGATTATGATTGTCACTGCCACAAGTACAATTGCAAGTTGTGTGAACCAGACAACTTCTGCAACATGTGCGGCTCACTAACTGTTTCTGCGGAGTAAGACTGAGAGTTATTTGCTTACCAGCCGTCATAGTGTGCAGACGTGTTATATGAACATGTGAAAGATGGATGTAGAAACGTGTTTCAAGAACAAGTATGTGGACTACATGATAAGTGAACTGGCACGTTTTGGATCTATTCAACAACAACTGCAGCACTTTGACATTTATTGGGAACTTGCTCATTCCACGTTAAATGTACCAAACTTACACGAGGATTTCATCAAAGAGTGTATGTTTTCAAACATTGACGGAGCTGAGGAGTTTGATGTGGAAGCAGCATATCAATTCGCTCGATTTGATCCAAGACTGTTTGATGAAGTGAGAGAGTGGTTAATCTACATTGCAGTATAATGGCAGACATTACATTGAGACAATATATTGTGCAAAAAACATATTGTGAAGAAATGTTATTAGCTGTAAAAAAGTTTGCATGTTCAGTATGTCCTGCCTGTCAAAATGAAGAGTGTTCAGAACATAATTGTCATTCTATATGTGTCTATACATATTGGAATGAAGCTAAATATTACATTCATTTAGATAAAGTGTTAGATAATGCAAATCGGCGTTGTGAAAAATATGGTGTAGATGCTATCACATTTGATGAATTAAGTAGTTGGTTAATGTTCATTGAAGATCAATGGACTCCAATTATTCATACTATTGTATCAATACTTGATTTGTAAGATATGTTGATTGAGTTGATAAAATAAAATGCAAGATATGTTGACAAAATAAAATGCAAGATATGTTAACAAGTGTTAATCATTTAGTGTTAACATGTCGACGTGGAAAGACTACTTAACCAATATTTACTTTAAATCTGGTCAACCCGGGGCATTTGCTGGCCCTTACGAACTTTATCACATATTAAAAAAACATGATCAACCAGTCACTCATTCGCAAGTGAAGAAATGGTTACAGGATCAAGATGCCTTCAGTTTACTACAACCTGTAAAATACAGGTTTAAAAGGTAACGTGTCATTACACGTGGAATTTATGACATGTGGGATATTGATTTAGCTGACATGAGAAACATAGCTCCCTATAATGATGACACCCATTTTTTATTGGTTGTCATTGATGTGTTTTCCAAATATTTATGGGTGCAGCCAATACCTAATAAATCACATACCAGTGTCAGAGAAGCCTTTCAAAAGATTTTTCAGGAAACACAACGAAGACCACGAACTCTAAGGTCAGATAAAGGAACTGAATTTAAAACCAGATGGGTAAAAGCATTTTTGAAGAAGGAGGGAATACATGCCTATACGACAAAGAATGAAACCAAAGCCAACTTTGCTGAAAGAGTCATTCGTACTCTAAAGGGAATGATGTATCGATATTTCCTACATAATCGAACTTATCGATATATGGACATCCTTCCAGACTTAGTGTATAATTACAACCATAGACCTCATGGCTCCCTCCCTAATAAGTATGCTCCTGCAGATATTCCTAAAGACATAGAATCGAAAGTGTGGAAGTATATGTATGTAGACAAATTGAAATTAAAACCAAAGAAGAAAAAACCCTACAAATTTAAAATTGGTGATCAGGTTCGCATTTCTCACATGAAATATGTATTTCAACGGGATTATCATATAAAGTGGACGCAAGAAGTCTTTATTATCACACATCGTTGTAAGAAGCAAGGAATACACTAGTATTGTGTGAAAGACTTTTTGGATGAAGATATTGATGGACATTTCTATGAAGAAGAACTGCAGAAAGTGACAAAAGATATTGAATCAGTCTACAGAATTGAAAAGGTCTTGAAAACAAGAAAAAGACGAGGTGTTAAAGAATTATTTGTGAAGTGGTTAGGTTGGCCAAAGACGTTTAAAAGTTGGGTGAAAGAAACAGATATTTGAAAATGAAGCATCCATTCACATGTTTGGTCTCTGGACCTACAGGCAGTGGTAAAACTTCTCTAGTTACAGAAATTCTAGAACAATAGTTAATTAAACCCTCTCCAAAAACCATTTTATGGCTCTATGCAGCAGATCAGCCTTTGTGTAACTGAATGAAAGGTGTGGAATTTTACCAGGGCATTCCAGATAACATTGAAGAGCGTTTTAACCCGAAAAAACCAAACTTACTCATCATTCATGACTTAATGACCAAGTGTCATAGTGATGAGCGTATGACGCGTCTCTTCAGTGTTGGCAGCAGTCATCAAAATCTAAGCATTATTTTTATTGTGCATAATTTGTTTCATCATGGTAGAGAAATGCGAAATATTAGTTTGAATACACATTACATCATTCTGTTTAAAAATCCTAGAGACAGTCAACAAATAAGTACATTAGCGCGACAAATGTATCCTGGAAAATCTAAATTTCTCATAGAAGCCTATCAAGATGCTGCCAGCAAACCTCATGGCTATTTATTCATTGATTTGAAGCCGAAGACAAATGATCAACTACGTATTCGTACAGGCATTTTACCAAAAGCTACACATTACGTATATGTTGATAAGGTAGCGTATGAACAAGAACCAAGTCACTTAACCATTCGCAGCCAAGATATCTAAACGTATTCAAGCGAATCAACCTTTTCTTCACTTGGTTGCACGCAGCGGGCCTAAACGACGTAAATCCTTGTTACAACAAGCTACTAAGGAGGAATTAACTAGCTTGTTTAAAAATTTGTTTGAATATATTGCAAGGACATTTACCCTTAAGCTCAAAAAGGTATAAAATATTCAAGCGTGAACGTTATACCCTACGTACACTGGCAGATAAGAAGATATCACTTCGAAGAAAAAAGAAGTTGGTTAATCAGAAAGGAGGATTTATTGGAGCTATTGCTAAATTTGCATTACCCTTGTTAGCTCAGTTGCTGCTAAAATGAAACATACTATGAAAATGGTTCTCATTCCTCAATATGAATATGAAATGTTGTTAGAAAAGAAGGGATGTTGAAATCAAAACGAAAGTGAATAAACTTTTACGTGGGAAACGAACTCGTGAAAAAGCAATAGAAATGTCTCAAGTGCTTGGCCGTCATTTACGAAAAATTCAGTCACAACAACAACAACAACAAAAGTCTGTTACAGCATCTAATGCAGAAAAATCAGAAAAGTCCCAACAGTTTCTAAACCATTTTGAACCTATTTATCATGTAAAACTAACACAACTTCTGACAGAACTTAAGAAATATGGTACGAGATGGACAAATAAAAATGAACTTGTTTTAAAAACGGGTACTGTCGTTACAAATTCTAACATTGTTGATTTGTTGAAAGAAGCATTGGTTGCTACAAAAAGAAAAGAACGAACGAAGAGAACCACCACATTGTTGGAAGCAGTTTATTGAGGAAATTGTAGACGCTAATATTCCAAAAACTGTTTTTGGTAAAAAGACAACTCGTGAAGATATTACAAAAGAGCAACAACAACGTCAACAAAGGTTGTTTCCAGAAGGATGGGAAACGTTTTAACATGGATTAAAGAGTTATGATGTTGTTGTTGTAAAGAAAATGGAAATAAAAATACTATTCCTGTAAAGATTAGGTGTGTTAGTGCTTGTTGTCTAGGAGAAGTAGTAGATACCAATGTAGATCATGTAGATAGGAATTTAGATGACAATTTAGACAGCAATGTAGAGAGTGAGGTTGAAGAGTGTCAAACATGAAGTAATGTATATACACATCTAGTCTATCTACATCACATAAACGATTTAGCTGTCATGGAGTCAACAAGTTTTTACATTACTTTACCCAGCAATGCTAGTATGAACTATTATCCCAACAACAAGACTTCGAATTATCAAATTCGTATGCCTCGAACCATCTATCTGAACGGAAATATGAAGTGGCATTAGCTGAAATTCAATATCGACATACATGGACAACCATGAGACATGGAATGGACTATTCTATTCAGTATCGACAACAACCACTGAATGATGTTGTTCTTGACACAATCAATATTCCTTATGGTTACTACAGATCCATACAAGAGATATGTCAGGCAGTCAATAAAGAAGCGACTAATTCTATGAAAGATGACCTTAAAGAAGCTATTCAGAAAAAGTATGATAAAATTAGACGACGCGTTTTTCTATTTCTAAATTATAGCTTTGAAGTGTCACTTTCCACTGGATTAGCCGAGATTTTAGGATTTATCCCAAATCAATGGTATACTGAAACGTGTACAGCTTAATATAAAGCCGATGTGTAACAGGGATTTTATACACTTTATGTGTACTGTAGTATTTGTGAGCCACAAGTTGTTGATGATTATTATGTTCCTTTGCTACGTTCTGTTGGAATACAAGCACATGATGGAGACATTATCATGAAAAGTTATGGAGAACCTCATTAAGTTCCTGTAAACACATACAAATTTGATGTGATAGAAATGAATATTAAGGACAACACAGGTCATAATGTTCCATTTCAAACTGGAAAGGTGATCTGTAAACTTTATTTTCGACCAAAAGCATTATGAAAGCATACACACACAATCCATCTATATATCGCAACCATTTTCTTCGTCAAGTGGGTGGAGAATTACCAGGATTTAAAGGAGCGCGAATACAATATGGAGATGGTATTGGTTCAATACTTGGAACAATGGCTCGCAAAGCTATTCCACTGCTTAAGACAGGGGCTAAAATCGTTGCACCACATCTTACAAAGGCTGCAAAAGATATCGCGAAAGATGTTACATGTCGAGTAGCACAACGTATGTTTGGTGGTGGGTTACGAGGACAAAAGAGAGTGAAACGAGCAAAACGTGTCAGAAGGCGAAAGGCAGCTAAACGGATAACATCAAAAAAAACATAAGAAAGATATTTTTAATCATGTCTTTAATTCATAATCATTCTTGTGAATGTAGCCTTTCTCCATTAGAATTGTTTCACATGCCACCAACGCAAACTGCTGTAGAAAAAAGTTATAATGTAGACTATCAACCAATGACTACCATTAGAGAGGGTGCTCCAATTTAAAGAATAGCAAACTCCATATTGTATGTCGCATTGTAAAGGCTGATGGAACACTGTGTGGTGTAGATGATAACGTGTCATGTATCAATGATTTGTTTAATGGGTTATGGTCCAATATTGAACTATTTCTAAATGATCGTTTGATATCACATAGTAACAATACCCATGGTTATACCAGCATCATATCTCATCTCATTCATGACTCGGAAGGAAGTCTCCATTCTGAGCGCTCTATGCGTCTCATCTTTAAAGATACTGCCGGGTCAATGAATACTCATGAGTTGAAAAGAGCTAATCATGAAAGATATGTATCAGGTTTTCATGTAAATGTTGAACGTGGTGATATAGCTGAAACAGGAAATAATGGTTTACATAATCGTTATTTGTATACACGTCTAAGCCGTGAGTTTCTGCTTACAGGTGGTTTAAGGGTAGATTTGTTTGAGCAGGATCGTTATCTTCCAAATGGTGTTAGTATGAAATTACGTTTACATAGACAAAAAGACGAATTTGTATTAATGGGTGCAAATAATGGTTTTAAAGTAGAAGTGAGAGATGCGTTTTTAACCATTCGCAAAGTGAGGGTTAGTCCAGGTATTCAGTTGGGACATGCAGATGCATTGATGAAAAGTCCTGCTAAGTTTATTATTAATAGAAAATAGTGTGAAGTGTTAGCTATTCCAACTATATTTCAATCTTTTGTGAAAGATAGCATCTTTTTTAGGCCAATTACCAAAACGTATTGTCATTGGAATGGTTCATAATGAATCCTTTGCTGGAACAGTATTGAGAAATCCATACGATTTTGAACATTTTGATCTTAACCTTATGCAGCTTTACTCTGATGGTGAACCAGTCCTATCCAAACCTCTCAAGCTTGATATAACTCGAGGCAAATATCTTGATGCTTTTGATACTCTTTACAAATCTTTTGATAGATTGGATGGTGAGAAAAGTTCCATTATAAAACGGGAAGATTGGCCCAGAGGTTATTCTTTATTTTCTTTTGACTTAACACCTGATTATGAAGGTGCTGATCATTATGCCCTTATCAAACATGGGAATTTGCGAATAGAAATGAATTTTGCTGGTGCCTTGCAAAATACAGTCAATGTTATAGTATATGCTGAATTTGATAACATTGTTGAAATAAGTGCAAATCGTAGCATTCAATTCGACTACCAGACATAAACACGAAGCAGATAGAAGCCATACTATCCCATGATGCCGCGACAACTCCATATTGTATGTCGCATTGTTTCAAGGTGTGTTTGCCATGGACCAGTTACCATCTTTACAACCCAGACGATCATGATGAGCCAGGAGAGCATTAGGTGGCAGTATATTATGACGAAGACCCTGCAGAATATTTTGACTCTTATGGACTTTTACCTATAGACAGTCGTTTGAATAAGTTTTTAAAGTTTAATTTCATTTATAATTCAATTCTATTACAAACACCGATATCATCTACATGTGGATCTTATTGTGTGTATTATATAATTCAAAGAGCTCGAGGGCATAGTCCTTTTGAAATCATTGATGTATTAAGAAGTGATGGTAATTTTGTTGAAAAGGATTTTGTATATAGACATTATAAACCATTATTTTATTGATGTTGTATTAGTGAAGTTGTATTAGTTAAGCTGTTGGTAATTGTTAATTTTATTATGGATATTGTAAATAAACAAGACAGTTTTATACAACATTCTTTTTTATTGTGTTATACATTATTTACATTTTAACAATTATTTTACATTAAACTTTTATTTCACAAATACATTCAATACATCGATAAACACATGCCATTCATACCAATCTAAATTAATATATGTATCATAGACATTACACTCACGTTTGTAAGTGCTATGAAAACTAGCATAACACTGTCCATTACCAAACTTTATTATTTTAACATCTTCGTGTTCAGACAGTTTCAGTTCATATCCATGATCATTCATGTCAATGTCCATCACCATAACACACATGGGATGTGTCAGCTCAATGGACTTGGTGCCCCGCATGAGTTGCACTCCTTCCACTTTGAATTCAAGCGTCAGGTTCTTTACAATCCAATGCTTGCAACAGAGCGTACCATTCCACTGTGTTGAGGGTGACGTAGTCGTAGTGTTCTGTTAGCTCGTCATATTTGCGAAATTGTACAAACACGTCTAGACAGTTCTCAGTCACACGCACTTCTAAATCATCTGAGAGTATTAGGAGAAAGCCAGGTATCCTGAACTTCTCTAGACGGTCTTTCAACACAGATTGTTCGTCAGTTGATAGAATGATATACTTTCCAAAATGTCCTAGCACAATGTCATCACATAAGTTTCTCAGATATGGGAATCCATGTGTAATTGGTTCACATTCCGATAAAAAGTTTTCCATCTCGTTCAACAGTCAGATCAACTATGAGCTGTCTCCTTGTCTGCAAAGACGTTTTTATGCTCGCAAGATGGTGAAGAGTGGATGTTGTATAGCTTCTAGGAATCGTAAGACTGCGCGCCAATTCTTTATATTAAATGATATCTATCATATCTATATGCGAAGTATCTGGCACAGCTCCCTTATAATCCTCTGGATAATCCTGTAAAAGATTTCTACAGAATGTCACACGTATGTTAGAATCATATTCAGTTATCGTCACTTCAACTTTATTTTCAAGTCTGCGTTTAAACTCATGTTTAAAGTCTTTCCACAAACCGATAATCAGAACTTCTCCGAGAACCTAGTATCACTTCATTTCCTCTCATTTACAATAAGGTAAGCACCTCCGTTAAACATGAGTGCATTCATGATGAAAATACCTTGTCTTCTTGTCTTCGAAGCCTTTTATCCACTTCTTTCACTTGCTTCTTCAACATTTTCCATTCAGGTATTGTCAGCAAAATACCCTTTTTCGTAGGACGGTTTCTTCCAGTCCCCTCATCTCTGAGGTACTTGCGGATGTTTACCACTACTTCATTGCTTTGTTTCATTATCTTGATATACTTTCCATTTCCTAGAGAAAGCATTCCAGCCCACGACTGTGGTGTTGGTGTCGTCTCCACTTTCAATTTCTTGATGGTAATGATAGGATTTTTAACTTTTAAGTCTTTAACTGTATCTGCAAGAGTATCCATATCAGTTGCAGATCTCTTACGACTTTCACGTTCCATGTTAACGCTTCAATGTTCACACCTCAAATAACTCTTACGTTGGAGGACCTCCCCTCTCTAATACCACAGCCTTGTAATGTCCATGAGCTAAGGTGGAATAGGCATCATCCAATACATATCGCTTGTCGTCATATGGGAAGAGGGCTACCTTTCTCAATTTCTCCGAGAAAAGCTGGTGACTATGACTTCGAATAATGTGTCATGTAGCCATTGATTGAGTTTTCTTGAACAAACTGTCTCTATACTGCACATGTTTAATGCGTCTTTGACAAGCTTGAGTGATGCCTTTAGCTGCATGTTTTTCTTTCCCGCCACACAATAAACTGTTCACTTTCGGTCTGAGTCCAACAAACTCTTCAATAGGGATACCTGCCGTCTCATCTTTCATTTTCCCAAGCACCTTTTTGTTCACGTTGGAATGTAGGAAGTGATCCGGTGGATAGTCACTTGTGTCGAACAGGTCAGCATCTTGCTGCATATCCTTGTAGACATAGACTATGTCGTAACATAGACTGTCGGTGTCGCTGAACAACAACTTAGCATTGGGATACTTGACCATGATGTAGTTGTAATGAAAGTTGAACATAAGAACTTTGCTGAGGTCGAGAATGGTGAGGCCAACTTGAATGGGTTTATCCAAAAGCAAATTCACTTTGTGCAAATGTACAGCGGTCAAACCTTCGTTGAAAATTTTGAATTTGTGGAAAGAAGGTTTGGCTACAAGTTTCTTGAACCGCTTTTCCTTGTGAACCAGTTCAACATTGATTCGCTTTCTCACATTTTCCATGGTTTTACCAAACACAGAGTTGTTTATCCGTTTGAAGAAGTCTTTCTCAAACGGGTTCTTGGCCAATTTTCTCTTTTCCGTGTTCAAGGTAATGTATTTTGCCAACCATTTGCTCTGTTCAAACATGATGGCGCGATATACTTTGGTGACTTTCAACCCCAGTGAGACGTACTGTTGTAAATTCCTGTAATGAAGTACATATTTTTTCTTGTCAGACAAGTTAGGAATGAGCTTTTCACTGGGTTTGTCTTTCATGTTCAGATCTTTCCGCAGCTTCTGACTGTACTCTGACAATTCTGCAACTTTGACACATTTCCGTTCTGGAGCCACTGGGTAGTGAATGTGATGATCATGGATTGAATTTGGATATTCTAAATCCACTTCCAAAATGAATCCAATGTCATCATCTTCAGCTCCATCCATGAAGTCGAGGGATTCTGGCTCGCTCACCCACATAAATCCTCTTTGCGGCATGCTTTGTGACATGGCCCAACCATACAAGTTGTTTGCGTCGAGGTACATCAGATAGTTGTTTGGTATCTCAGAATTGTTATCTGCTACGTAGGGATTATTTGCTTTCGCATACTTGTGTGTGATCACAGATATTCCTCCACGTATGCCTTGCTCAACCATTTTGTACATGTCAATGTCATTGATCAATTCCAACTTCACCTTGTCGCTTTTAACATTGCATCCCACGACAGTCCTGGTGCTGTATAGTAGTGAGCAGGATCCAATTCGTACGTGTTGAGGCACACTTGACGAAAAAACACGTCAGCTAGTAATAACACATCTGATTTCAGGTGCAGGTCGTGGTATTCACCAAATGTGGTACAGTTGAATGTATGCCACACCTTCTGCGCATGCGCATAATCCTCGTCGCTAATGTCCTCTTCGCTAAGCTTACTATAAAACTTGAACTTTGATGGTAGCTGTGTTTCAGCAAACTTGGACGGTTCGTTCTCGTAATCGTAGGGGTACACTCCCTTTCTCAGTAACAAATCTTGTTGAACACTATCGTGAATGTGAGAGGTCATGTTGTAGAAGTTATCTTTCCCTTCTGCTGCAAGGTTGGATACCAACTTCTGTAGGGAGGTACTCATGAACTGAAAGCTGACTGTAAATTTCAGATTGCTCATGGTGAACGCAATATATTTCTCAATGGTGTTGGGAATGACTGTAATCGTTTCACCTTTGAATTTCCCAATTTCCTCCATGATAAGGTGACTGTCATAGCCTTGCAAATTGTGGAAAAACACGGGAATGAGAAAAAAGGATCTTTATCCTCTTGCTTATCCTTTCTCAGTCGGAATTGTAAGTTGCATTCGCTATGTGCAGCTCCACGATATTTGCCATTGATGTGGTCATGATCTCTCACACGATCTGCTCCTAGAGGTTCATGACAAATGTAGCAATCAACAGCGTTCTTGAAATTCTCTTTGTCTTCACGAGTCATCACCATTTCCTTTGGCTGCTCTAAACCACGTACAATACGATCACGTTCATTCACCATATGGTCTAAAAATACTTTCACAGCATTGTCTCCTCGATACATGACTGGTGCACGTGTGTCATACTGGCTCACAACCACATAGGCAAAGCCGTTTGGACGATGATGTTGATACTTGTTTCCTTCTTCATGCTTTTGCGTGAACCATTCAAAGTCGGCATAAATCACAAAAGGTGTTCGCTGTTGTTTAGCCACATTCTTGAACTTGATGAAGGGTTCCTTGGGAAATGATAAACGTTGTGCTCCATTCTTGTCACACACTTCACGATGTTTATCTAAAAGATCTTGTCGTACAAACCCGTGAAGACAGTTGAAACAATAAAAATATGTACCCTTATACTTTGATCGATAAGACATAAGTCTGCTAAAATTCTTGATGAGGCAGTAATGCCGCGTCTTGTCATTGCTAATCAGAAGTAAGTTGATTTCTGTCAACGTTTCGACTAAGTTGTATTGGAACAACTACATCTTGTTCTCCTTTTCAAACTTTGGAATGTCAGTAATTGGTGTCGGAAATGTCATACCCTCTACCTTTAATTCCTTCTCAAATGGTTTGTAATGATTCACGCGATTTGGGTTGCCGTCACGAGGGTGAAGGTAAGCCAATACTGACCATAAGAAACACTTGTTATCATCATTCTTAATGTTTATCACACCCTTTGTTTTCTTCACTTTCTTCAGTAGTGGAATAAAACTACTCGCTTCCAGAGGCACCAACGTAGCTGTGTGTACTTCAGTGTACAGTATGTTATCGAATACCCAACCAGAGCCTTGTCGCTCATGTTCGCCAAGCTTAGTAAATAACTCTTTATAGGCTTCTGGCAAGTCCTGCTCAATATCTGCTGGATTGTATGCTGTATATGTTGGACTGCTGATGAAGGCATTATCCACTTGCTCTACTATAACACCTTCAGCATTTGCTGTCAGTTTCTTGAAACGTGCATGCCAGACAATGTACCATTTCATTCCATGGTTTAAGGTCTCCAACAATGTGCCTTGATACGGTTCTCTTGCTCTCGCATTTCAAGCAGTAAATCCGATCCATCCTCAGACTCAAACCGTTTTTCCTGCGCGTTTTCACCAAGACTAACCCTTCTACCTTTCCCTACTTGTCCTGTCTTTTGTTTCTTTGGAACATGTTCTTCATGAGGCATATTTTCCATCTTAGCTGGTATGCATGCATGTGCCTCATAAGTATCCATAGATGGAAATTTTACATTGCATTCGATACACTGAACTTGACCGTATGGCCAAATGTCATTTTTTCCATCTTTTGTCTCTTTGCTCCTTTCATCTTAGCTTTACTACATGTATTGTCTCATAAGTATCCATAGATGGAAATTTCACATTGCATTCCATACACTGAACTTGACCGTATGGCCAAATGTCATCTTCTTCCATCTTTTGTCTCTTTGCTCCTTTCCCATGCTCTTCACGTTTCATCTTAGCTGGTTGTTGTTCCGTCAACTGCTGAAACTTAAATGCTGAAATGTAATCTCAGACATCCCCCTTTTATACACACTCATACATAGACAGAATTTGCGTTTTCATTTCACAACAGAGGATGGCCCTTAAAAGGGCCGAAAGATCTTAGTTGACTCTTCACCAACAAAACGGGTTTCCGCAGCTACACTGGTATCTGTAAAACTGCTCCATCGTGAAAGGTCTTCTTGAGCACTTGAAAGGATGAAAATTATAATATCCAAAGTTTTTCAGCGTCGCACCACACCACCAGCAGTCTGTGCATGGCTCTGGTCCAGGTAATCTTGCAGTAAACTTGTACCATAGCAAACCACCGCAGGTTTTGCAACAGTAATGCCGTGGTGCATTGTGGTGTACCGGGCAGTTGTGTGGTTGTCCTGGATATTCTAACAACTCCCAACAGTTGTAGCATTCTATCGTTAGCGTCACTGCCTTGCCGTTTCGCATCACTGTGATTGTACGACTTGTAGACATCTTGCTGCTTGTTTTGGGAAAATGTGGCCTTTAACCCTCATTTATATACTACTACATACTAGCAACCATCCTCGCATTATATGCTGGCCAGGGGGGGTTCCGTAGCTACAGCAGGTACAGCAGGTACAGGGGGGTCCTAAGTGAGGACCCAGGGGGTGGGTCCTCACAGAGTACCCAGGTAGGTCCTCACTTGAGGTGGTATATAACCCATGGTCATTTCAGTTCAGGCTCACAACCGCTTTCAACTTTCACGACAATCGAGATGTTCTTTGCGTTAAACGATGTTCTCACGCTGAGGGAAGTCAGGGAGGTTCAAGTGCCGGTGGTGCCGCCAGTGAACCAGCCTGTGAGATATTTTTTCTACCAGATGCTGCCGGATCCTGCCAACTTCAAGGTTCTCTGTGTTCCGGTCTTTTTTAACCGGAGGGTGACGCTGGGAAAGCGGTTGCAAAATATTGAAGAGGGACACTATGTCGACGCGTACTTCCGATGCACCATGCTGGGGGAATCGATACCATCAAGACTTGAGGAGAAAGAGTATCCAGCATGGGCAAGTTTCTTCCTCAAGCAAGACCTCGACATATGTATCGGATGCAGCTGCATGCTCAGTCCTGATCGCGTTATTGCTGTGGATTGCGGCCATCAATCGTATATTTACTGCGCTTTGGACCCAGATGATGGCGCTTGCTGATCAATACACGACTCCATGCTTCACCTGCGGATAGAAAACGCATCATTTCGTTTTCAACAGCCAGCAACTAACACACTGCGCAAGGCCAGTTTAAGATGTCCTAGAGTCCGGCAGCAGCAGCAGCAGCAAAAACCTCCCGACCCGTTTTAGGTCCACCCATTAATACGAAATAAGCGCTAATCATGTCATGGTGTTAGTATGTATGTGTATGCATGAGAGTGTGGGAAATGCTAAAAAAAAATAAAAAAAGGGACTATTTTTATACCCCTTTTTTGTACCCACTTTTGACTTTAAGGGGGTCTTATAGGTGAGCTCTAACCATGTAGCTATGAGTTCTCTATTTATAAAATGGAGAACTTGTACGTTTGGGGAGGTGTCTCATCTGTCCGTCTGCCCGTCTGAGAAAGCAAAACAAAGTTGTTGTCTGGGTTAAAAATACCTTGACTTATGAAATGAAACGCTTAATATGTCCGTCTGACCGTCTGCTGTGTTATGTGTGTGGAGAGAGAGATAAAAAATAATAAAAAAAAGATTGCCTCAGCTGCCCCAGCTGCTCAGCTGCCCGTTTGAATGGTCGTTTGAATGGCCGCCCGTTTGAATGGTCGTTTGAATGGCCGCCCGTTTGAATGGCTGCCCACTATCCCTATTACGTCAGTATGACGTTCATATGACGTTTAGATGACGTTTATATGACGTTCATATGACCTCCATATCACGTCCATAACACGTCCATATCACGTCCATATGACGTCATTATGACGTCACTGTTTTAGAAACCCCATGGGGCTTCTAAAACACCTCCTGACGTCATTGTGACGTCACTTCCTGTTTTAGAAGCCCCACTTTCCCCCTACTGACCAGCTTTTTCCGATCTTATGAAAATCAACCAAAATAGTATCCAAAAGAAATCGGACTATTTTCTGTTGTACAGATAAGAGAGACGTTATTGGGAAAGCGTGAAAAAATAGAAAAGTTGATACAAATTGAATTTGGGTGGACCGCTTTCAAAGATGGTTTCGTGACAGACTGTGTTCCCGTTGTGTGGTTAAGTTTCAGGCAAATTCGATTTTTAGCACCATTTTTTCATGCATCGCTGTTTTTAAGAGAAGTGTGTTAATAAATAGCATGATATTATCATACAAAACTGCGCGATGTTATTTGAAAGCCGTTTACAGGTTTTTCATGAATTGAAAGCATCAGTAAAACAACAATAAGCGAGAGTCAAAACCACAAGTGCACGCAATGCGCGAATACCTGACAGCAAGGAGTTGGGGGAGAGAGAAAAGGCATGCATTTGCTGAGAGGGTTTATAGTGTAAAACATTTACGCAAATCCAAGAAGTCTCTGCAAACGGGTTCGTCCAGACCATCTTGCAACAAAACTTTTCATTACCCCTTTTAGCTGAATCCATAGCAAAGAACCTTAAAATTAGAACTATCCCGAAATTCAGACTATTTTATTTGAGTCCTATTTGCAACCCAATTTACGTGTTATTGAGTTATATTTAATATATGTAGTATGAATGTACCCTCTCCATGGATATGCTTTTCTGTGCATCATCCACTTAGAACCGTTGTTTATTCACGGCTTGCTGAAAAACATCATTGAACGAACAGAAATTTTGAAGTCCGTGCGTAAGCCAATTATTACTGTCAAAACCGGCAGTGATGAGAGGGCAAAAAGCATCCAGCACTACATGAAACAGCACGACACGACTCGACACATGTATGGCGGTATATGTGAACAAAAAAAATCAAAACGTACATGTTGTATATATTTTTATAGCATAGAACAGGGCAGATAAACACACACAAAGTGCTTTTTCAAGAAAGCAATAAATTTACTTTGTCTTTTGATTGCAGACTGAGCTTCAAGAAGTCATGGCTACATGTAATAATGACCACAACCAGATGTCGGTATAAGCTATCTGCGTGGCGTTCCGTCCAACAGAATACATTGGAACTTGTTCAACCATCTGGTAGTGATCAGCAGTGGACTTGTGCAACTTCCGTTGCGACAGATTTCTTTTACTGTTGTCCACAAGACATCAACTGCTCCTTTTCTTGCTCACCAAGTGTCAATTTGTTCAACTGTATTAGAAAGTGTGCCTATTACTAACTAAACTAACGCTGCAGTCGAAACAGACAACGGAAAATTTGGATATAACGGATGAAAAGTGAGACTCTCTACAGCCCCCGGCCTTAAAATAAACATCAGATCAGTGACATCGTTAAATCTGAGGCCCAGGAACAGCGTGCTTTGCTACAGCGATTAACTTTATTTTATTCTGAACGACCTGACAAGTTGCGTAAAAAACCATTCCAGCCATACCAACAAAGAACCCAAGGAAGCAGAGGTCTTTGGGAGAAAACATACTCCGATCGCTTAGGCAATTGCTTTAAATATTATTCTGAACCTTTAAAAGAAGAAAAAAAGACGTGACAACGTTCCCTTTGACAGCAACTCTTCGTTGGCCTGGCAACGTCTTAAGCAGCAGTGGGGCGACTCCGGCCAATACCAAGCTTCAGGTTCGTTTTGTTTTTATTTTGTTGTGTTGTTCTCGACCTTTTGCTTGTTTCCTTTCTATTATTTTTTTCTTCTTTGTGGGAATAATCTGGACGCTACGAAAATTTAGGCACCGTCATCTGAAAACACGTGCGATCACGATGGCGCGTATCAAAAACCTTCAGCAGCTCGGATTGCTCTTTCTTTTTAGATTACTAGTAATTGAAAACAGTTTAAACTCTTTTTGCCTGGAAATAATTTCAGTTACTTGGCAAGGAGCGTATGAAATGTGTTACAAAAACATAGTGGGAATATGGCAATTCCCCCCTCCCCCAACCAACTCATCCCCCCTCCCCCCCGAACTACTCCCTCTTGGCCCTAAGGATGAACAGGAAAATTCCCCTGACTACTCCTTGCTTCAAATCGAACACTCTCAACAATTCCTCCCGTAGGGTGATCCCCCCAGGCCTATTCCCCTCACCAAAGAAAAATATATTTACATCAAATAATTTCTTTCATTCTTTTAATTACATTCTTTAAAAATGTTCTGCAATCATTCTTGCACATGATTGCATTTACACAAGTGTTTGGTCGATACAATTGAAATTACGACCTCTCCCGAATCACCCCCCCCCCCCCCATCCTACACCCCGAACCCCCAACCTTCACCCCCAAAGGTAAATATAATTACAGCAAATAAGTTCTCTTTAATTCTTGTTATCGCAATTTTTACTTAGTCAATAAACAAGAAACTGAAATTATAAAAAATCATTTAATTTATTCAAATAGAAATGGCTGATCCGGACTTTGCGCAAGAATCGATGAGGCTTGAAATGATGCGGGTGGCAAGCTTCGCAAAACGGCCACACCGCCCTGAAAATATTCCTGCTCCAAGGCTGGCCAAGGCTGGTTTGTTTTACACTGGTGATGGTGACACCGTGCAATGTTTTTGCTGCGAGGTCCGCATAGGAGGCTGGAGTGACATGCCGGGAGGTCCATATCATGTCAATCCTGCACGTGTTCACTTTGATCAGCGCCCTTGGTGTCCATTTCTGAACGGCTTTTGCCATGACAACGTTCCCTTTGACAGCAACTCTTCGATGGCTCGGCAACGTCTTAAGCAGCAGTGGGGCGACTCCGGCCAATACCAAGCTTCAGGTTCGTTTTGTTCTCGTTGTTTGCCAACCGTTTCTTTGTTTACCTACTTTCTTTCTTTTTGTTTGAATAATCTGGAAACTACGAAAAAATAATTCAATCTTGCGCTTAATTGATCATAAGGAAAAGAAAAGTCTAGGTGAAGTAAAATACAGTAGCCATAACTCTTTCTTAGGATTATTAATGGTCTGTATACATGAATACCCCAATGAAATCAAAGAAGTAAAGATAAAAACTTTTTTCAGTTGAACGGCGAGAGAACCATTGTCTGAGGCCACGTGCTGTCAGGCTGGCGGCCTTCAGAAACCGCGAGCAGCTCGGTATGCGCTTTCTTTATAGATTACCAGTAACATTGACAACAGCTTTAACATTGTTTGCCTTGATATAATGTCAGTGTGTTAACAAAAAATAAATAAAAACGTGTTATAAAAAACTATATGAGCATCCAAAATTCTATTTGAAATTTTAGATAAATGAAACCGCTAATGTCCGAGTGCCTTCTATCAGGCGGGTTGCGGTCCTATAATCATTTTAGATTATGATTTTTAGATTTAGAAGGCACAGTGAACAAATATATAGATACTGTGAAACGAAATGAAACAATGGTAATGGTGCTTGCAGAGGAGGTGCGCCGTGCTGCGAAAATTCGCAGACAGTTGCTGCGCCTGTTGGCCGAATTCTGCGTCCTGACACAAAAGAAGATGTGCTCGTGCAACCGCCGAGAGTTTGATATCGCGCTTGGCTGCGGCCACTGTCTGTGCAAGCGTTGCGTGTGCGCTATACGTGACGGCAAATGTCCCGTTTGCCGCAATGAAATAGATCTGGAGCAAGCGGTGAAGTATTACAGCGGCATGTATAAGGTCGACGCACAGTGTCTCAAGGAGCTGATGGATTAGGGCGAGGAGCCCGTGACTCGGGAAGGGGGGGTTATGTGGATTTATTAAAGTGGAGAAAAGGCAAGAAAATAGACCCACGTAATGTCACACATAATGTTTTACACGGGTTTAGAATTTCTTTGTGACAACAAAACAAGACTCTTGTATACTCTAGTATGCTTTGCACCTATAAGAAATAACATAAGCTCATTTTTATCCCCAACCATTAGGCCCCGGAGCGAGCTATTGGTTTGGGTGTTGTCCTTCTGTCCTTCGGTCTGTCTGTCTGTAACTTTTATGCACTGTTTTGTTAATGCCATGTCGGTTCAACTATCAGTCGGATTGAGTCGATATTTCACTGAGCAAAGATATTTATCGTACAGATGTGCAACGGCGCATTAAATTTAAATTGACCGAAAAAAAACGAAAAGTCAAATTACAAAAATGTGACATTCTCAGTTGAAACTTGCGATATTTTATCGATGCCATATTTTTTAAGTATGATCCGGATATATTTCATATTTAAATAAGTGAAAATATTTATTAAGTAGTTGTGCAACGGAGTTGGGAGTTGTTTGCTTATGTTGTTGGTTGGGTTGGGGGCTGTTAGCTCTACGAGGGTTTGTTTTATTTAATATGGCTAACGTTCTGTATTTCTGTTTTTCTTTGCATGCTACTGATAATGAAAATAGTGTGAAAATAAATGTATGCAATCAATAATTTGGATTGCACTCGAACTTGTTAAGATCAGTAAAGCAAACAAACTGACTCCTTTATGAACAGATAATAGAACACAGGATTGGGGACTGTAAAAGAAAAGTTGCTGTAGTGCTTCGATTCGCGTGGTGCGTGCTATATTCAAGAATATTTTTATCTTTGTTATATATATATAGACAATGACAAGTAGCTGATGCGGGAAATATAATACACGACCCTGGTGTATAAGGTTTCAATACAGTGTCACTTTTAATCACCACAACAGTGCAGTGTCCGTTCAAACATCTAAACTAATAATTGGCAGCGATAATGAAATATTCTTTCTCTCTCAGTTCCTTTCTTCAGGATAAAATTAGCTATACACCGTTAACGACGAAGTGAAGTAAAAAGTGTGTTGATGATCTGTCCACTGTGGACAATTTTAACTTGTAGACAGTTTCACAAGGCAAATAATAGCGTTCGCGTGTATGGAGTTGGATGCTATACTAGTACGTCAAATGTTGGGTCAGTGAGGGTAGGGATCGTTTTTTATTGATAAATAACACAAGTTTGGCGGAGCCGTTTATTATGGAGAAGTCTCCATACTGGACAAAGAGCACATACTGGACAAAGAGTAAAGAATTTACTCTCGAGCACCCATGGGATGTCCCTGGGTTACCCTTTGTTTACGTAGCTGCACATCACGTAACTCACTTTTCATCCTTGCGCCCGTGTTTACACACGGTTTTTCTGGGGCCACTCGGATTTTTCTCGTTTTTAGTTTCCATCTTCTCTGTTTGGGTCGTTTGGTCACTCCACAGATGTCTGAGTGCCAGAAGACTACAGCCCCATCGGCCGAGGGGAGGTTCCTTCCAGTGCAGTAGCATTACTTGAGTCTTTACCGGCAGCTGTTCTTCAACAGTGGTAAACAGCCTTCTTCTATCGCCCTGAGTCTACCTCAGACATTGAGATTCGTGCGTTGCAACGTATCCCTAAGAAACATAAACTCAAGTCACGTAAGCACAGGCAATGCATAACGGAAGGAGAAATTGGCTCTCCGTCTGACTTGCAGGCTGCTTCTGCCACAGTCATCCCGTTGCAGTCAGATTTGGAAGGGGATGCCCTCAAGCAGCAGTCTGAGATGTTCTCTCAGCAGCTGGCGCGCGTCCGTTGCAGCCACGATAGTGCACCACGGTAATCGCTGCCCCAAGCGCTACTGTGTCGCGGCCACCGGCAGACAGCCCCCCCCCCAACGCTGGAAAAGCAGGAACCCCCACCCTCACCCCGCTGGGGCAACTCATGCGGCAGATGGGACAGGAGGAAAGGCGGAAGAGGAAAGCCTCATTCACGTACGACAGACAGTCGGGGGTGCACAGTCAGTAGACGAATCATACGAATCACAGCCGCATTACGCCTCTTCGCACGATCATGTGGAACGTAGCCGCGCCCGCAGCCGCCCCCGTTCGTCTCACCAGTCAAGCAATCGCAGTAGACAGGGCTCCCGCGATCGCAGTGCGTCACGTCATTCGCGTCGGCGGTTCGACTCTCCATTTCGTCTTCCACATTGCGGAGACTGGCTTCGCTTCCCCCGCCGCCACTCGCCCCCGCTGCGCACTCGGGAACCCAAACGCATGTGCATTCTGATGGATACCCCACAACCACACCTCAGTGAGGAGAGAGACGCTGCGTCCACGCAGGAGAACGACTACTTGCCTTTTAGAGACGTACTTGAAATTATTTGCCAGTTCTTCGAGGCAAAAGCGGGCAAAAACCCAGGCAAGACTTCCAGCCCAGCTTCCGGCTAGCTTCGGAGGGGCCGCGTGAACAAGGGCCAGATCTTATGGCACTGGACACAACGGCGGGCATCGTCGACGTCATTAATTTAAAAGAAGCAGAGTTCACCAACAAAGACGCCGCGTTCGGGAAGTCATTGGACTTAGGCAAGATACACACGTCCAGCAAACGTCGCATTTCGCGGGCAGCGTACAGGCCGTGCGACAATGTTCTGAGCTTTCAACCTCTGGCGTTCCCCTAGCATGCTCCCACCTGGTTTCCGACGCTACGCCCGGAAGGTAAGACCCCCATCAGGGATAGAGACTTGCATCGCCCGTACGGGTCTACGTATGCTCTTGTTCCTAGAGTACGTCAACCAAACACTCGTGAGCGGGGCGTAGGAGGCCGACTCTTCAATAGTGTCGAAGCTCATGAACTGCTCTGTAAGGAGCGCAAAAAACCTGATCAAGCTGCATACAGCTTTTCTATCAACCATCGTGCAGCTCCGCGGGGACAGTGTGTTACAGCGCTGCAAACTGTCACAGAACAAGTTGTTTGACTGGGTCACGTGCCCTGCCTAGGCCACTCCAGCATCTTCCCAGATGAGTTACTCACCAACCACAACACGGCGCTACATTCCGGAATTGCATGAGAAATACGGGAGCAGCCCGTCTAGGAGCCGGATGAGGGACCACTCTAGGCGCAGCAGCAGCAAGCCGTACCAGAGTAGGGGCCACACCGAGCCTCCCAGGTTGACACCTCAGGGCAAACAGCAGCAGCAACAACAGGGTGTCCGGCAGCACGCACAGTTGACAATCAAATCAAGCAGCGAGCAACCTCCCATTCAGGGATCTTCCTCACCGCTGCTGTTATTCCAGATTCTGGCCCTACTTGGTCAGAACTAAAGGCAAAACTCGAGCATACAAAATGTTTGCCAGTAGGCGGTCGTTTAGGCCGGTTGTGGGAAAAGTGGAGAGAGCTAGGGGCCTCATCACGGGTGATACGCTGGCTACGCTACATCTACCACCTCCCATTCAACGGAAATCACTCATACCCTCCCCTCCCCCTGTCACTCCAGGCATATCTAAACTTAGTAACGTTGCACAGGCAAGGATCGGAAAAACAACTCGCACTGAACGATATGCTAGACAATCTGCTTTTGAAATAGACAATCCCGGGATATCAGCCAGGTCTGTTTCGCAGAGTCTTCCTGCGATCGAAGAGGTCATGCGGTTGGCGTTTGATTATAGAGTTGACACGGTTAAACGAGAATCTCATCATGCCGTCGTTCAAGATGGACACATCAGTTCACATTCGCAAGGAGCTGGGACCGGGGCTGCCCAGACACTGTGACTCGTCCACAAATGCCTGGAGCTCGGCCTACTTATCAGTCTTGACAAGTCAGAGTTGACGTTGAGTTACAAAACAGGTAATTTTGTTTTAGGCCATCGATTCGATCTCATCGGGGTACATTTTCCCACACTAATTCGCAGCCTCCACTGGCCAAGGCAGAAGCACTTCTCAGCATGTTGGTGGCGACAGAAAAGACGGTACCTTTGGGGTGCCTCCACCTCAGGGGCTTTCAGCGAGTAGTTCGTCAGGGAGTGCGGAGGGGGGGGGCCAGTTCGGTCACCTTGCCGCCCTGAATACGTCGGGACCTACGGTGGTGGCTGGTAAAGGAACACGTAGTAAGGGGGGATACGCTAGTACCGTCGCTCCCAGATACCCAGATCCAGACAGACGCCTCCCACGCAGGGTTGGGGCACACTTTCAGGGACAGCTATTGCACGGACGGTTCCAGAGCGAACAGCAAAACACGCACATCAATGTGTTGGCTGGCTGTGATAGAAACACTGCTACGCCTCCCGCATGCGCTGCGAGGAAAAGCCGCACTCTGTCTCAAAGACAACGCCACCACCGTCAGCTACATTAGAAAACAGGGCGGCACAAGATAGCAAGATCTGATGTCGGCGACGAGGGAGGTCTAGGAGCTAGAAAACCGACTCAACGTTACACTTCTCCCTCACCACATCCCTGGGGAGAGGAACGTTTTGGCGGACATGGCGTCGAGGGCTTGCCAGGTACTGCCGGGAGAGTTGGAGTTGGCTACCAGTATCTTCCACTGGATTGTGGCTGAATCATCCCTCGGCCCACCAAGAGTTGACTTGTTTGCAACGAGGATGATTGCAAAACTCGAGACATTCATCTCCCCCTGCCCGGATTCGATGGGGTGGGGCTGCGATGCGCTAACCTGCAGCTGGCCGGAAACCGTCCTCTACGCCTTTCCCCTACTAGCCACACTAGAGCGGTTGGCGCTGAGGCTAACAGGCGGAAGAAATTCTGCCTGCTGCTGGTTGCCCCAGCTAACCCGGCGTCTTCGCTCTTCCCCCTGTTTTAACGGTGGGCACGAGCGGCGCCACTACCTCTGCCGCTACACACATGGGCAATGAAACAGCCGCGCTGGGACAACTGGCATCCCCAGCCGGCAATAATGCACCGGCCTGGCTGAGGTCTCAGATGTTTTCGAAGAAAGGTCGAACGCATACAAGACGCTCACGCCAAATCCACCAATACGGTATATGGCTCCCAGTGGAAAGTATTCGAACGCTGGCGCCTCTTCCAGTCAAAAGATCCGGTTACTGCAACAGCACCAGTGCTGGCTGATTTCCTCATTTACCTCTTTGAGGAGTGGAAGCTAGCATCCAGAGCTATGCAGGGATATCGAGCTATCCGCTGGTACACCTCCATGGCGAAAGCGATTCGCAGCCCTGAGTAGAAACGCCTCATTATTTCATTTTTGCCTCACGTTCAGAAAGACATTAGCAAGCCCATCATCTCTAATTATACCCGCAGGGCAGATGTGGCGGTCTACAAGCTCGCGGCACACCATGGCCCAGCTGCACGGGAACTGAAGATGCACTCACACGAGGTTAGACACGAGGTTAGAAATTTTGAAGGCATGCTGCTGGCAATCCCCTAATTCCTTCATTCGGTTTTACTGGCATGACTACACGAGGGATTCTGTCTCGAATCTATGCCGCATCCCGTTCGTAGCAGCGGAATCGGTCATGAACTAATGCCTGCCAGTGTTTCTCTTTTGCTTCTCTTTCAGCTTGCGGGGACGAGGTAACAGGACAGCGGGGAGCGACAGGAAGAAGGCAGGCAAGGGCCAACGTAAAAAGCCGGCTAAGTAAAGTGCCCCTCCCATCTGCAACAGCGTCACCGTCAAGGCGCCAGTTCTGGGGGGAATGAGGGGTGGGGGAGAGGTGTGCGAGAATTCTGCTCTCCGGACTTATTTTAGTTAAGTCTATCTAGTCAAGCAGTGCGCGAAGAGCTTGGCGAGAGACGTTTGTAACTCACAAGTTTCGTGCAGCTCCTCGGGATCAGGTTCCGTAGAAATGGGGGCACGGGGGCCTACAACCGCTTAGCTGCTGTGGGGGCAGGAGAGTTGTGGGGCAACGTGTGTTTCATGCTAACGGAGCAGGTGCGCCCGCAGCCGCCGCGTGCTATGGGACAACGGTGTTGGGGGCGGGGGCGACGAGTGTCGCTTCGCACTAGCGAGACAGGTGCGGATGTGGGGCAACAGTTTGGTTTTGGTGTTGTCGGCGCAAGTGCGCCGCGAAAACACGGTATTGGCCGCAGAGCGCGACATTGGGCGCAAACATGTTTTCTTTGTGTTTAGAACGGTTTTTAATGATATTTTTGAGGGATACACGTGCGAGAAGCAATCTACAGCAACGCTTGTGATACAAGAGCCTCCGCCATCAAGTTTGTTCTCGATTGTTTAGTGATAGACTCTTTTTGTATTACTTAGTTAAGTGACAAAAGAAGGGTGAATGTGTAAAGTTCACTGGTTAGTGATTTACAGTCAATTGGTGCTCCTTGCTATGCAGGTATTGGTCTTATGCGGGGTGTGTTAATCCCAATGAAGCTGGAATAAAACAAGGTTTTGTTTATTTTATGTTTATATTTTATTCTTAGTTGGCACCTGATGTTGAGGCACCCGAGACCGGCCGAGTACGCTTCCTTGCCATTCCCCTTGCTTACTCTAATTTAAAGCGTCCGTGAAGTTTAACGGCAGCTACTTTTGAATTTGGCACTAACAAAAAGTGCATTTTTGTCCACTAAAATGGCTTTTACAGTAAGTTTTACAGTAGCCTTGACCTTTGAAATAAGGTTACCAAAACCTTATCAGTTCAAATGTCTTGCTACCCTTGCTACCAATTTTGGTTGAAATCCGTCCAGCAAAACTTGAGATATTGTGTACACAAAAAAAATTACAAGTTTAACAGTGACCTCGACCTTTCATCCAAGGTCACTAAAACCTTGTCAACTCAAGTACTTTAGCCTACCATCCTTTCTGTCAATTTTGGTTAAAATACTTCCAGCCGAACTTGACATATCGTGTACACAAAGAAAAATTTAAAAGTGTTATAGTGACCTTGACCTTTTACCCAAGATCAGCAAAACCTAATCAGCCTAAGTACTTTAGCCTAGCATCCTTCCTATCAATTTTGATTGAAATCCGTATAGCCAAACTTGAGATATCGTGTACACGAAAAGCGTGATGCACATAACGGACGGACAGACAGTCAGGCGACGGACGGAGAGACACACAAAAACGCTATATATGTTTCCCTTAGAGGGAGACATACAAAAAAAACAAGACTGTTTAACTGGCATTTTAAAGTTTGTATTGAAACATCTGCAAAACTTAAAACAAAGGGAAGAAAATATATATTCAACGAAGAAATTGAAATGCTTTCCATCATCAAAATGTTAATAAACACACAGAAGAAAAGAAAATATTAATCAAAGTGGAAAAGAAACTGCAATCTGTGCATAAATCTTAAAACAAGAAAGTCAACTTCCAACCTAAATGTGTAGTATCAAATCAACAAAACTGAACAAACCATTTACTAAAAATGAGATCCAAAAACACAAAAACTAAAAAAAGGATTAGATATGACCATTGGAATATGTGGAATGGTTTTAAATTTAGATAACAAATGTTATAACTAAAACGGCAAACTTTCATAATGAAATGACAAGCTTTTCGAGAACGGATTGAAATCCTGGATAACGACGAAAAGCAGCGGCCCTTAAGATTGTAAAAATTTGAAACCAAAGTGAAATGCCTAGATAAAAAACTGTGTGTAGTAAAAGTAAATAAATGACCAAGACCAGTACACCAGAGAATAATTTTCTGATATCTAGATTAAGAATTGTGAATCCCTTTAGTCTTAAGGTACTACAAAGAAAACCCCAGTCGAGCATCAACGTGTATTGTGTGTTTTATGATCCACAGTACCCGGGATCTCAAAACGAGGTACGTTAATGATTATCAGCGGACACTTGGCAGTTATAATCCCATATGTGTTTAGGAAAATAACAGAAGAAAAAAGATCAGAAAAATAATAAATATAATAATATTTATAATAGATAAATAAACCCACCGAATAACATCAGTCTCATCAACATTGATTGACAATACATTTGCCATTGCCTTTTAAACGGTTTCATTTTCGGCATTACTAAACAAAATGAAATTTTCCAGAATATGTGTCAGAATGTTATTTGAAAAAATAATAATGCAATTTTTAAAAGTGGCCTAGCTAAGCCCGTCGAGAAGATGGGAGAACCTACTCTAGTGACAAAGATGTAAATGCAAAGCATAGTCATTTTTAGACGATTTCACTTCTTTACAACAAACACACAAAATATTCCAAGCAAGACCGTTAATCACGGATGAAAAAGGATGAAAAAATTATAACTGACATATTTGTTTGTAAATTATACCACCTTAATTACAGATTAGTAACAAGTCGTATAAGACATGCTGACCGGTATTTAACGCTGTAGCAAAAAGAAAAATTAAGGTGTATTTTTGTAAAAAATAAACAGAAATTTAAATATATATAAGAGTATACATAAGAAAAAGACAAACAGCGCTTTATTCTTAAAAGATTAAATAACTAAAGAACTTATGGAGTACAAATCGTAACGTTCAGATGGAATAAATAGAACAGTCCCCTGTGAGCCTATAGCAAGCGGAATTAGGGCCATACTCAGTTCTGATTGGGTGTTGGCAAAAATGTATAAAAATCGTCCCAATTTAACTTCGACGGAAAGCTATACTGGAACATACGACGTTTTTGGAAGGAAGACGGGGGAGAGTTGGCAGTGGGCTCAGTTTTCAAAAGTTTCTTTTGAAAAGAACGCAAGGTTCAGAAGATCTCATGTCTCCATTATTTTAATACAGTTGTTGTTTACAATTCACATTTTATGAAGGTAAGCTTGGCAGAAAAACAATGTCGGAGTACTGAATTCTCATTTAATATATATTTTCAAGAAATATTATTTTATTATTATTATTATTATTATTATTATTATTATTATTATTATTATTATTATTATTATTATTATTTGTTTCCAGCCTTACCTCCTACAATAGTGAGCCAAGAAATTCCCACTGTGAGCGGTAAGTCTCCCACACACGTTCTCGGCACTTCTTCTGCTTACAGTACGGTAACACGCAAAACCTGATGTTATCTCCATGGTTGCATTCTTCCCATTTCTCCTCTCTCTGACCATGGTTCGGTTCCCACCTCATGCTTCCTTATTCTCCATGCTTCCTCTCTTTCTCGATGGTTCCTCTCTCCCTTCACGGTTCCGCTCTTTCTCTCAATCCTTCCTCTATTTCCCCATGGTTCCTCTCCCTCCCATGGTTCCTCTTACTCTCTCTCATGGCCACTCCCTCTCCATTGTTCCCCTATCCCATGGTTCCCCTCTCCCATGCTTCCTCCCTATCCCATTTTTCCCCTCTCTCCCAACTGGTTCCTGTCTCTAGACATGGTTCCCCTCCCCCATGGTTCCTCCCCCTCAAATAGTTCCTCTCTCCCCGTCATGGTCACTCTCTCCCCATGGTTCTTCCCTCTCCTATGGTTCCTCCCTCTTCCGTGGTTCCTCTCTCTCTCGCTATGGTTCCTTTCTCGTCATTGCCTCTTTATCTCTCCATGTTTCCACTCTCATTTTATTGTATTACTTGTGCAGAGCATTATGTATGTTTGGTCATGTCAGAAATGCTCAGCTTTGATGGATAAGACATGACAAAATGAGAAATTAAAACGAATCCAGCATTTTACCATTTCGTAAACCTTTTGCAGCCTTCGAAACGTGTATATTGTTACAGACCTTGTGCAACAAGTAAAACCTTCTCATTCTGTTTCGCGTTTTACTGCCTGTGCGTGCGGTGTGTAAAATAGAAATTTTGTTGAAAAGATTTTACTTGGCAAAACACGATTCAGAAGTAAACATTACTTTTCGAAATAGACGTCATAATGTTTACTGGGATCTGCCATGTCAAAAGCGTGTTACGTGGAGTTTTGATGCAAATTGCCAAGACTTCCAACAATTTTGTTTAAGAATTCTTAATTTTTCATCCTTGGGAATAATAATTTTTGCGGCCTCAGGTGTGATAGTACCTAGTCGGTAGCGAAAACGGTCTAACTGCCCACTCATTGTTGACAGTGCTATGATTTTAATGGTAAAATTTCAAGTTATTTTTCTTTTAATCAGAAATACATTTGAAGATATCGAAAAATTATGTTTGAGATCCAAAATGTATCTATTCGCATTAAAATAAAATAACAGGTGGCAAAAATTAAGTGTTAATTAACTGAACTTTTGCCCTCATAAATATTTTTTGCTATCAATAATTGCCGAAAAATGTCAGCTCAGCATTCCACATGTTATTGTTATTGTTATTATTATTATTGTTGTTATTATTATTATTATTATTATTATTATTATTATTATTATTATTGTTATTATTATTATTATTATTATTATTATTATTATTATTATTATTATTATTATTATTATTATTATTATTATTATTATTATTATTATTATTATTATTATTTGTTTCCAGCCTTACCTCCTACAATAGTGAGCCAAGAAATTCCCACTGTGAGCGGTAAGTCTCCCACACACGCTCTCGGCACTTCTTCTGCTTACAGTACGGTAACACGTGAAACCTGATGTTATCCCCATGGTTGCATTCTTCCCATTTCTCCCCTCTCTCTCTCTCTGACCATGATTCGGTTCCCACCTCATGGTTCCTTATTCTCCATGCTTCCTCTCTTTGTCGATGGTTCCTCTCTCCCTTCACGATTCCGCTCTTTCCCTCAATCCTTCCTCTATTTCCCCATGGTTCCTCTCCCTCCCATGGTTCCTCTTACTCTCTCTCTCATGGCCACTCCCTCTCCATTGCTCCCCTATCCCATGGTTCCCCTCTCCCATGCTTCCTCCCTATCCCATTTTTCCTCTCTCTCCCCACTGCTTCCTGTCTCTAGACATGGTTCCTCTGTCCTCCATGGTTCCTCCGTCTTCATGGTTCTTCTTTCTCTCCTCATGGCCACTTTCTCTCCATGGTTCCCCTCCCCCATCGCTCCTCCCCCTCAAATAGTTCCTCTCTTCCCGTCATGGTCACTCTCTCCCCATGGTTCCTCCCTCTCCTATGGTTCCTCCCTCTTCCGTGGTTCCTCTCTCTCTCACTATGGTTCCTTTCTCGTCATTGCCTCTTTATCTCTCCATGTTTCCTCCCTCATTTTATTGTATTACTTGTGCAGGCATTATGTATGTTTGGGCATGTCAGAAATGTTCAGCTTTGATGGATAAGACATGACAAAATGAGAAATTAAAACGAATCCAGCATTTTACCATTTCGTAAACCTTTTGCAACCTTCGAAACGTGTATATTGTTACAGACCTTGTGCAACAAGTAAAACCTTCTCATTCTGCATCGCGTTCTGCTGTCTGTGCGTGCGGTGTATAAAATAGAAAATTTGTTGAAAAGATTTTACTTGGCAAAACACGATTCAGAAGTAAACATTACTTTTCGAAATAGACGTCATAATGTTTACTGGGATCTGCCATGTCAAAAGCGTGTTACGTGGAGTTTTGATGCAAATTGCCAAGACTTCCAACAATTTTGTTTAAGAATTCTTAATTTTTCATCCTTGGGAATAATAATTTTTGCGGCCTCAGGTGTGATAGTACCTAGTCGGTAGCGAAAACGGTCTAACTGCCGACTCATTGTTGACAGTGCTATGATTTTAATGGTAAAATTTCAAGTTATTTTTCTTTTAATCAGAAATACATTGTGGGATATCGAAAAATTATGTTTGAGATCCAAAATGTATCTATTCGCATTAAAATAAAATAACAGGTGGCAAAAATTAAGTGTTAATTAACTGAACTTTTGCCCTCATAAATATATCTTGCCATCAATAATTGCCAAATAAATGTCAAATCAGCATTTCACATGTTATTGTTATTGTTATTATTATTTTTATTATTATTATTATTATTATTATTATTATTATTATTATTATTATTATTATTATTATTATTATTACTATTAATTTTATTACTTTTATTTGTTTCCAGCCTTACCTCCTCCAATAGTGCCAAATGAATTCCCACTGCGAGCGGTTATCTCCCTCACACGTTCTCGGCACTTCTTCTGCTTACAGTACGGTAACACGTGAAACCTGATGCCATCTCCATGGCTGCATTCTACCCACTTCTCTCTCTGACCATGGTTCGGTTCCCACCTCATGGTTCCCTATTCTCCATGCTTCCTCTCTTTCCCGATGGTTCCTCTCTCCCTTCACGGTTCCTCTCTTTCTCTCAATCTTTCCTCTATTTCCCCATGGTTCCTCTCCCTCCCATGGTTCCTCTTACTCTCTCTCATGGCCATTCCCTCTCCATTGTTCCCCTATCCAATGGTTCCCCTCTCCCATGCTTCCTCCCTATACCATAGTTCCTCTCTCTCCCCACTGGTTCCTATCTCGAGACATGGTTCCTCCCTCTCCTATGGTTCCTCCCTCTTCCGTGGTTAAACTCTCTCGCTGTTGTTCCTTTCTCGTCATTGTCTCTTTATCTCTCCGTGTTTCCTCTCTCATTTTATTGTATTACTTGTGCAGAGCATTATGTATGTTTGGGCATGTCAGAAATGCTCAGCTTTGATGGATAAGACATGACAAAATGAGAAATTAAAACGAATCCAGCATTTTACCATTTCGTAAACCTTTTGCAACCTTCGAAACGTGTGTATTGTTACAGACCTTGTGCAACAAGTAAAACCTTGTCATTCTGCGTCGGGTATTACTACCTGTGTGGGCTGAGTGTAAAATAAAGTTTCTTGAAAAGTTTTACTTTGCAGTACTATAAAAGTGGGGCTCCGAAAACAGGAAGTAACGTCATAATGACGTCACGAGGTGTTTTCGGAGCCCCATGGGGCTCCGAAAACAGTGACGTCATTGTTTTCGAATCCACATGGGTGTTCTGAAACAGGTAATCGAAAGAGCGCGCGCCCGTGTCATGACGTCATCATGACGTCATCATGACGTTATAATGACGTCATCATCATGACGTTATAATGACGTGATCATGACGTCATCATGACGTTATCATGACGTCATCATGATGTTATGGCATATTAAGACAGTCCTAAGCAGCATAACCCTAAGTGGCCTCTCAATCATCATGACGTCATTAGTCACGTGACCTGTCAATCATCATTGGTCACATGACCTGTCAATCATGTGTGATGTGATTCCAACCGCATATGAGGAATATTTTCCTGCTCATTAACCTTCTGGCCTGAATGGCTCAGTTGGTAGAGCAGAGGACCGGTAAGCGGACCCATGATCTGAAGGTCGGTGGATCGAACCCGCTCTCGGGCATCACTTTCATATCATGGGTCCTCAATCTTAGAACACTCCCCCCCGGGTCCTGAATCTTAGAAGACCCCCCTGGTCCTGAATCTTAGAAGACCCCCCGGTCCTGAATATTGGAAGACCCCCCGGGTCCTCAATCTAAGGAGACCTCCCGGGTCCTCAATTTAATGAGACCCACCCCGGGTCCTCAATCGAAGGAGATCCCCCCAGGATGTGACTATGTAACATCATATAGCTATATGACCATGTAATTGCTGTGTGAACATAATTAGTCTAACGTATGTATGTCATTATCAGATCGTTCAACAGACAAGCCGTGATAGCTAACTTGGAAGAGTAGACGGCTAGCAACCTGAGAGTTGTGGGATCGATCCCACATCGGGGCAAACTTTTTTCTGGTTTTTGTTCACTTTTATGACTCTGTGACATTATGTGACAACATGTGACTGTGACATCATGTGACTCTGTGACATTATGTGACTCTGTGACTTTTTTTAATTATTATTATTATGATAATATTTAATTAGTCATATTTCAATGGTTTCCCATTACAGTAACCACACACACACATAGCATAAGTACATGTGTACAGAGTGTGGGGAAAACCGATTGATAAATTTTAGAGTGCACTCGTTCAGAGCGTGGAGGAAACCGATCGATAAAATTTCAGAGTGCACTCGTTCAGACCGTGGGAACGATCGATAAATTTGAAAACATCAAAGGCCTATACCGTGGGAACGATCAATAAATTTCAGATGGGACTAATTAAGAGCGTGGGAACGATCAATAAATCTGAGAAGGAATCGGATTTTCCCCAACTCTATGTTTTATGTTATAGTAGTTTCAAAATGACACTTCTAAAGCACATTTAACAAATGTAGTTTTTTGATAACATATAATATATAAAATAAGTTTGAACATTTTAGCATGCTACTTATTTGAATATTCTAAAGTCATAGTAGTGGAAAAATGGTGGTTCTAGACCAACTTTAACAAATTTAGTTTTTAACACCATATGATATATAAAATAAGTTTGAACATTTAGCATGCTACTTATTTGAATATTCTAAAGTCATAGTAGTGGAATAATGGTGGTTCTAGACCAACTTTAACAAATTTTGTTTTTTTGACAAAATATGATGTATAAAATAAGTTTGAACATTTTACCATGGTGTAGTAGGGTAAAAATAAGGTTCTAGACCAACTTTAACAAATTTTGTTTTTTGACAACATATGATGTATAAAATAAGTTTGAACATTTTACCATGGTGTAGTAAGGTAAAAATCAGGGTTCTAATCCAACTTTAACAAATTTAGTTTTTTACACGTTTCAGACGATTCTACCACTTGGTTGATTAGTTGATTGTTGGAAAATGGGAAGTGAAAATGTGGATAGTTATGTGGGAAAACTGCGACCATTCAAAAGACGGGTTCGAATGGCAAGCCCATTTAAAAGACCTGTTCCAATTATAAGCCCATTTAAAAGACGTGTTCGAGTGGCAATCCCATTCAAAACACGCGTTCGAATAATTTTTCGAAGATATTACGTCGTGGTATCGTTCAACAAATTGTTCAACATGTTCAACAAGTTGTTCAACAGTTTCAACATGTTCAACATGTTCAACAAGTTCAACATGTTCAACATATTCAACATGTTGTTGTTCAACAAGTTGTTCAACATGTTCAACATGTTGTTGTTCAACAAGTTGTTCAACATGTTCAACATGTTGATGTTCAACATGTTGTTCAACATGTTTAACATGTTGTATATAAAGCTATGTTTAAAGACTTTCTCATCATTTGAATAGTGTAGGTTGAACCGAAAGGATGTATAAATGCAACATTTCTTCGAAATCTTACAATTGGCCGCAAAGTCTACCTTTCACGGAAACTTTAGATGAGTCTTCTATGGAAAGTCAAAGCGTCAACATAGCTGAAAAGAATGCACATGCTTGTACAGAATGTGGTGCATTGTACAACAGCGAAGAAGCTTTGCTCAAACATATGGAGCAGTGTGGTGAGGATGCTGATGACAGGAGTTCTGTAAGTGAGTCAGAAACAGACTCTGAAAGTGAGTCAGAAATAGACTCTGTTTGGCATGATATGGTTCAAGACGTCTGCGATGACTATGATAACATATTTCAAGAAAAGGTTTCAGATTATGAAGAACAAGGACTTGAAGATGCGCGTGAAATAGCAAGTTATGACCTTCGACCCATTTATAAGCATGGACTAAAACAACTGTTTATGAGACTGTTCAACTATACCCAGCGTCTACAACAAAGCCAACATTATCAAAAGATTTTAGAGGACTTTAATTACTTTGTTGATGAAAAACATTATAAGTATTCAAAGGCATTAAAGGCGCCTATAAGGAAAAACAATGCATTCTTTGAAGAGCTACTAGATATGGAGGAGGAGGAGGATGGTAGCAGTGACAACAAAAGTGGCATGGACAGTGAACAGAGTGAAACAGATGCAGAAAAATAGACTTATTTGACTAAACTTTATAATAAAGACTTTATAAATGTTGTAATATTTTATTAACTTAAGCGTCGTGTAATATATGTCTTGCTTTGCAACATGTAAAGTCGTAAGGTTCCTGACACGGTTTTAATTGACCTGTAAACCATATATCATATACTGGGTATTATAGTTAATCTTGAATATAATTATTATGTATTATATTCAAGAATTGTATTATTATGTATTATATTCAAGGATTATGTTATTGTGTATTATATTCAAGTATTGTTTTATTATGTATTATATCCAAGTATTGTATGAGAAAAATAAAAAGTTGAAAAGCATCATATGTGTTTTTATTGAACATTACAAATATGTACAATTATGATAAAAACAAAACTATTTCAAATACATGTTATGTTAATACATGTGCAGAAGAACTTAACTTAAAATTTTATAACAACTGACTTCACATGAACATAGATAATGTTAATTTCATAGTTTACATATGAAGACAATTTAATTTGAACTACATATCAAATGTACATGTCCATATGAGTCAAAGCTAAGTTCTTGTCAAGCTTCAAAACCGTCGGTCCAATCTTCTGCACTGTGATGAAATCACAGCATCCACTAAGCTCGTCATGCTGTTAAAACTGTATACAGTCATCTCGCTGTCTACTCAACCATCTTCTGACAGTCACTGCATTTATACAGATCCATTTTCTGAAGCATGAGATCCACTGACGTCATTTGCTTCTTCAACATGTGCCAGTCTTTCAATGACAACAAAATTCCCTTCTTGGTAGGATATAACCTCCCAGATGCATGATTCGTAATATATTTACGAATGTTAACCATCACTTTCTGTTGATATTTCACCAATTTAATATATGTTTCTCCATTAATGGGTATCATAATCGGTGAATCGTCTACACGCATCTTCTTCATACTGGTATCAGCTTTACGCTCCGGTTCTCGCTTCACATTAGGCTCTGTCGTATTTTTTCGCATTTTACACGGCGGCGTAATAGCTGGTAACTCATCTCTTTTTATCTTTCTAAGATGTGGTCGCTTTTGACGCTGCTGACGTGACTTTGCCTTAGACTTTACCATGGGCATTGCCTTAGACTTTGCCGTGGGTATTGTCTCAGGCTTTGCTATAAAATTTTCTGCTTGCATTGCCATAGATGGTAGTTGTTGTTCACTCACTGCAGACATGTTCACTCTTCAGTATCTTGATACAGAATGATCGTTATGTCTGAGGGTACGTACCTTTTATGCTCTATAGGGAGCTGTCACACTCCAGGTTGGCCACACTATATCCTAATATGTTTAGAAATAACTTTTCAATATGCAACTTTGCGGCCAATTGCAAGATTTCGAACAAATGTTGCATTTATACATCCTTTCGGTTCAACCTACACTATTCAAATGATGAGAAAGTCTTTAAACATAGCTTTATATACAACTTGTTGAACAAGTTGAACAACATGTTGAACAACAACATGTTGAACAACTTGTTGAACAACAACATGTTGAACATGTTGAACATGTTGAACACGTTGAACAACTTGTTGAACAACAACATGTTGAACATGTTGAACATGTTGAACTTGTTGAACATGTTGAACATGTTGAACATGTTGAACAACTTGTTGAACATGTTGAACAATTTGTTGAACAATACCACGAGGTAATATCTTCGAAAAATTATTCGAACACGTGTTTTGAATGGGCTTGCCACTCGAACACGTCTTTTAAATGGGATTGCCATTCGAACACGTCTTTTGAATGGGCGCAGTTTTCCTACATAACTATCCACATTTTCACTTCCCATTTTCCAACAATCAACCAATCAACCAAGTGGTAGAATCGTCTGAAACGTGTAAAAAACTAAATTTGTTAAAGTTGGTTTAGAGCCCTGATTTTTACCTTACTACACCATGGTAAAATGTTCAAACTTATTTTATACATCATATGTTGTCAAAAAACAAAATTTGTTCAAGTTGGTCTAGAACCTTTATTTTCACCCTACTACACCATGGTAAAACGTTCAAACTTATTTTATACACCATATTTTGTCAAAAAAAAACAAAATTTGTTAATGTTGGTCTAGAACCACCATTATTCCACTACTATGACTTTAGAATATTCAAATAAGTAGCATGCTAAATGTTCAAACTTATTTTATATATCATATGGTGTTAAAAACTAAATTTGTTAAAGTTGGTCTAGAACCACCATTTTTCCACTACTATGACTTTAGAATATTCAAATAAGTAGCATGCTAAAATGTTCAAACTTATTTTATATATTATATGTTATCAAAAAACTACATTTGTTAAATGTGCTTTAGAAGTGTCATTTTGAAACTACTATAACATAAAACATAGAGTTGGGGAAAATCCCATTCCTTCTCAAATTTATTGATCGTTCCCACGCTCTTAATTAGTCCCATCTGAAATTTATTGATCGTTCCCACGGTATAGGCCTTTGATGTTTTCAAATTTATCGATCGTTCCCACGGTCTGAATTAGTGCACTCTGAAATTTATTGATTGTTCCCACGGTCCATTCCTTTGATGTTTTCAAATTTATCGATCGTTCCCACGGTCTGAACGAGTGCACTCTGAAATTTTATCGATCGGTTTCCTCCACGCTCTGAACGAGTGCACTCTAAAATTTATCAATCGGTTTTCCCCACACTCTGTACACATGTACTTATGCTATGTGTGTGTGTGGTTACTGTAATGGGAAACCATTGAAATATGACTAATTAAATATTATCATAATAATAATAATTTAAAAAAAGTCACAGAGTCACATAATGCCACAGAGTCACATGATGTCACAGTCACATGTTGTCACATAATGTCACAGAGTCATAAAAGTGAACAAAAACCAGAAAAAAGTTTGCCCCGATGTGGGATCGATCCCACAACTCTCAGGTTGCTAGCCGTCTACTCTTCCAAGTTAGCTATCACGGCTTGTCTGTTGAACGATCTGATAATGACATACATACGTTAGACTAATTATGTTCACATAGCAATGACAAAGTCATATAGCTATATGATGTTACATAGTCACATCCTCGGGGGAGGTCTCCTTCGATTGAAGACCCGGGGGGTCTCCTTAGGTTGAGGACCCGGGGGGGGTCTTCCAAGATTCAGGACCGGAGGGGGGGAACTTCTAAGATTCAGGACCAGGGGGGTCTTCTAAGATTGAGGACCCGGGGGGAGTGTTCTAAGATTGAGGACCCATGATATGAAAGTGATGCCCGAGAGTGGGTTCGATCCACCGAACTTCAGATCATGGGTCCGCTTACGGGTCCTCTGCTCTACCAACTGAGCCATTCAGGCCAGAAGGTTAATGAGCAGGAAAATATTCCTCATATGCGGTTTGAATCACATCACACATGATTGACAGGTCATGTGACCAATGATGATTGACAGGTCACGTGACTAATGACGTCATGGTGATTGAGAGGCCACTTAGGGTTATGCTGCTTAGGACTGTCTTAATATGCCATAACATCATGATGACGTCATGATAACGTCATGATAGCGTCATGATGACGTCATTATAACGTCATAATGATAACGTCATTATAACGTCATTATGACGACATGATGACGTCATGACACGGGCGCGCGCTCTTTCGATTACCTGTTTCAGAACACCCATGGGGATTCGAAAACAATGACGTCACTGTTTTCGGAGCCCCATGGGGCTCCGAAAACACCTCTTGACGTCATTATGACGTCACTTCCTGTTTTCGGAGCCCCACTTTTATCCTACTCTTGGCAAACACGATTCAGAGAAGTAAGCATTTCGAAATAGACGTCATAATGTTTACTGGGATCTGCCATGTCAAAAGCGTGTTACGTGGATTTTGATGCAACTTGTCAAGACTTCCAACAATTTTTTTAAGAATTCTGAATTTTTCATCCTTGGGAATAATAATTTTGCGGCCTCAGGTGTGATAGTGCCTAGTCCAACGGCCCACTCATTGTTGACAGTGCTATGGATTTTAATAGTAAAATTTCAAGTTATTTTTCTTTTAATCAGAAATACATTTAGAGATATCGAAAAATTATTTTTGAGATCCAAAATGTATCTACTCGCATTAAAATAAGATAACAGGTGGCAAAAATTCAGTGTTACTTAACTGAACTTTTGCCCTCATAAATATTTCTTGCTATCAATAATTGTCAAAAAAATGTCGAATCAGCATTCCACATATTATTATTATTATTATTATTATTATTATTATTATTATTATTATTATTATTATTATTATTATTATTATTATTATTATTATTATTATTATTAATGTTATTATTATTATTATTATTATTATTATTATTGTTTTTATTATTATTATTACTATTACTTCTACTACTACTGTCATTATAATTATTATTATTATTATTATTAATTTTGTTACTATTATTTGCTTCCAGACATACCTACTGCAATAGCGCCCCAAGGAATTTCTTCTGCTTACAATATGGAAACACGTGAAACCAAATGCGCCCTCCATGGTTGCATTCTTCCCACTTCTCCTCTCTCTGATCATGGTTCGGTTCCTACCTCATGGTTGGCAAACACGATTCAACAGTAAACATTAGTTTCCCAAAAATATTCTTTGATAATTGATTATTTAATGGATTGGTGTAATTAGTCATGTTCCTGAATACCTTGTAAATATGCTGATCGCTTTATTCACATTTGAATTAGAAAATTTGGCTATATATATTGCGATATAAACTCCATCATGTATATTTTTTCATCTGCTTCCCTTCAACTTATCAAAACACAGCTTTGATTCATATTTAGGGCTTGGGTAGCTGATTCATATTATGTAAAGCTTGAAATAAGAACATAATATCATCTTATCTTTTTAAAAAAGATGGTAAAAATTTACTCATATTGTTTCTTGCAAAACATTTTTTTTTTTTGCCAAAAGATTTTACTGTTCATTTCAGAAGTCTTCTCAGACGTAAAATTTGAGAAGTTAACTTCTTGCAAAAAGTCTTTATTATTAACTCCTGTGCATATGTTATTTGTTCTGTTCAGTAATTTAGCACACAGCCACGTTGTGTTGCTTGGAGATAATTCGAATAGTTGTATTTTTGAAATGTCTTGTGTGTTATTTAAACAATAGGGGGTCATCTTTAAAAAACTCCGAGAGTTTGCCAGCCAACACCGCTTTTGTGAAAACAAGAAGTTTACCCTATTTTCAGGGAAAATTAAGAGGGGTGGTTGCGACCTCCCCCTCTCCCTCGTCGTTTCGATCCGCCCCTGAATTAACGTTATCTGAAACAAATTCTTGATATCAGTAAAAAGAGGATAAATTATTTAGGTCAAACTTGAAATTCTGTTGTTAAATATTTCATTTTTATCACCAAGAATTGTATCTTTGATCTCTCAAAATCAATATTAGAAATCATTAAATCATTTTAATGTAAATAAATATTTTTATATATCTAAATATTAATTGATATCAAGAATTATTTTCTGTGATCAAGAAAACATTGAGAGATATCAAAATTTAATACATAACAAGAATTAGTTCTTGATATTAAAGATTAAACTTTGAAAATTAAACATTTATTTTTGATATCAATAATTGTCTAATAACGTGAAAATGGCATTCCATATTTTCTTTTGTTACAGACATGTAAAGAATCCTTGACAAAAATTAAGGTTTTTAAAGGATTTTCTAATAAAAATAGAGCTTTTTAAAGTTTTTTAAGGCTAAAATTATCAGTGAAAATGTTTTTAAAGATATTTTTACAACATCTGGAAACTAGAGCAGTGTGCATAGCCCACATATTCCCCACAGGCCCCCCATCAGTTAAACACGGCCATTAATAGTCAATCAAGAGGTGAAATTTTCATTGGACGAACCTGGCCCATTTACAATAAGGATCTGTTTGTTCCCATAGAAGCTACAGACCAAGTTTCATTAAAATCCTTGCAGGAGTTTTTAAGTTATCGTGTTAACAACCTCTTGATGACAGACCGACCGACAGTCCCGGGGTCAATCGCATATACTCCCCCCCCCCCCCCCCCCTGTGGGTAATAAATCAGTGAATGAGAACACCATACAGCGTAAAAAAAACAATGCAGCCTTGACAAGTTTTGGCAAAACTTTGAACCGGTACAATCCCGACCACTACTGATCTACAATTACAGGCTTTGCCTTCCCTTCAGAACCCTTTCTCCTCCACCCGTTCCTTGGGTACAGGCAAATCTTGGTAGATCTTCCATGTATTACCGATGCTACTTCACCCTCCTCAATACAAGAAAGCTCGGCAGGACCAGTTCTTGAGTTAGGCAGGAAGCGGGGGCGGGGGGGGGGGGTTCGTTTTCGCCTCTGGATGAAGACATGATGGTGCCCTTAGCAACCTGTTGTCCTCGGGGTATTCTGGAAGGGATGTAGGCAGTTGAATTGCTAAAAAAATTCACGAATTTTCTCAAGAAACTTTTGATCTAAAGCTGACAGCTACTCAAGTGCAATGTATTATATGAAATCAGGTGTTACATGCATGCATAAATTTAGCAATTGAAAATTTTCTTATATCAGTTAAAGAAAACTTGACAAGGGGTTTTTGAACATCGACCAAAATAAAGGTTTTAAAGATTTTAAAGGTTTCTTTATTGAAATAAAGGTTTGGGATAAAAAATTAAGGTTTTTGAAGGTTTTAACGGTTTTGTTTACATGCCTGTCACTAAACTTGTTTGTACGTATATAATTTGCAAATATCCCTGAAAAAAAGAAAGGTTTTTTTAAAGGTTTTAAAGGGTTATTTTTATTGAAATAAAGGTTTGGGATAAAAATAAAGGTTTTTAAAGGTTTTGTTTACATGCCTGTAACTAAACTGTTTGTACGTATATAAATTTCAAATATCCCAGAAAAAAGAAGGTTTTTTTAAGGCTTTACAGGTTTTTTATTTAAATAAAGGTTTCGGAAAAAAAGGTTTTTAAAGGTTTTGTTTGCATGCCTGTAACTAAACTGTTTGTACGTATATAAACTGCAAATATCGCAGACCAAAAAAGGTGTTTAAAGGTTTTTAAGGTATTTTTGATTGAAATAAATGGTTCTGAAAGAATAAAGGTTTTTAAAGGTTTTAAAGTTTGTGTTTACATGCCTGTAACTAAACTGTTTGTATGTATATAAATTGCAAATATCCCAGAAAAATAAATGTTTTTAAGGTTTTTTATTGAAATAAAGATTTGGCATAAAAGTAAAGGTTTTAAAAGGGTTTAAAGGTTTTGTTTACATGCCTGTAACCATATTGTTTGTGCGTATATAAATGGGAGGAAGGGAGGTGTGGGGAGGGGGGTCAACTTCTAAAAAGAAGCGAATTGTCCCGCCAAATCGCTTTTGAGAAAACAAGAAATTTAATTGTATTTTAAGGGGAATTTAAGAGGGTTGGTTGCGACCCACTCCCCCCCCCCCCCCCCACCGCCACCCCCCCCCCCCGCCACTGAAACTGAATGGAGTTATACAATTAATAGATAATTAATCATTCAACTGCTGTTGTGAAATACAAACGAAGGCATTTTCCATGTACATTTTTACAATCTTGGAAGAAAGATACCAACACGCCATCAAAATTCTAAAATTTTCATGTAAAAATTGTTTGTCCTTCCTCTTTTTCAAAATGACTTCCATTTCCGGTGAGCGATAATAATGTTCATCGCTTTTTGGTCGTTTTTGCAACGTCGAAATGACGTCAGAAAACCGACGTCGGAATAAAGTCGGGTTTTTGGGTAATAGGTCAGAATATGGTTGTGAAGTCGTCGCGACCGAAATACAACCTTTTTTTCAACCAAAAAAGACCTCGGTTGTTTGCTGGGTGAGTTAGGCAGGAAGCGGGGGCGGGGGGGGGGGGGTTCGTTTTCGCCTCTGGATGAAGACATGATGGTGCCCTTAGCAACCTGTTGTCCTCGGGGTATTCTGGAAGGGATGTAGGCAGTTGAATTGCTAAAAAAATTCACGAATTTTCTCAAGAAACTTTTGATCTAAAGCTGACAGCTACTCAAGTGCAATGTATTATATGAAATCAGGTGTTACATGCATGCATAAATTTAGCAATTGAAAATTTTCTTATATCAATTAAAGAAAACTTGACAAGGGGTTTTTGAACATCGACCAAAATAAAGGTTTTAAAGATTTTAAAGGTTTCTTTATTGAAATAAAGGTTTGGGATAAAAAATTAAGGTTTTTGAAGGTTTTAACGGTTTTGTTTACATGCCTGTCACTAAACTTGTTTGTACGTATATAATTTGCAAATATCCCTGAAAAAAGAAAGGTTTTTTTAAAGGTTTTAAAGGGTTTTTTTTATTGAAATAAAGGTTTGGGATAAAAATAAAGGTTTTTAAAGGTTTTGTTTACATGCCTGTAACTAAACTGTTTGTATGTATATAAATTGCAAATATCCCAGAAAAATAAATGTTTTTTAAAGGTTTGTTATTGAAATAAAGCTTTTGTATACAAATAAAGGGTTTAAAAGGGTTTAAACGTTTTGTTTACATGCCTGTAACCATACTTGTTTGTGCGTATATAAAAGGGAGGAAGGGAGGTGTGGGGGGTCAACTTCCAAAAAGCAGCGAATTTTCCAGCTAAATCGCTTTTGAGAAAACAAGAAATTTAATTGTATTTTAGGGGGAATTTAAGAGGGGTGGTTCCGACCCACTCCCCCCCTACCGCCACCCCCCACCCTCCACCCCCTGATCCGCCACTGCAAGGGAGTGAGAAACAGTTTGACTTCCTTTCCTCACCTCATTTGAAACCGGAAGCCGCTTCATAAACAAGAACTTTCCAGAACATTACCGAATTTTATTCCGACAGAACATTGCACTAAGTGTGTACAAAAGAATAAAAAATAAACACTTAGCACATTCAGTTACGTGTTGACATAGACTGTCAGTTACATGTTGACTTGGACTGACATTCAGTTACGTGTTGACATGGACTGACATTCAGTTGCGTGTTGACATGGACTGACATTCCGTTACGTGTTGACATGGACTGACATTCAGTTACGTGTTGACATGGACTCACTGACTGTCAATCGAATGCCACAGACGCATGAAATCAATCACGCCCTTTTTTTAGATTTATCTTAGATTTATTTACATTTAGATCTTGTTCTCAGATTTATATCACACGTACAAAACAAATAACGAGGGGCTCACCAATCACTTGTCAATAGCAATAACACATATAAATGTATTCCACGCATGAATTAACGTTGACTGGAGTTCTATCGATTCATAGATCACACATTTAATCGCAATAAAGACCTGCGACATTTTAATTCCCCCGTGATCGTGAGAAAAACAATAATCTCGCCCGAACCGACACGTTTCCTCGGCAGTCAGCCATGCACTAATATCCTTTTATAAATGCGCCAAACCATTCTAAATCTAACCTGATAATATTGTCAGCATTGTATTGTCTGAAATCTACTTTTTTCTGGAAAAAATTCCATATGATTAATAATAAGGATAGTAGTATAATCACGTAGAGAGCCTGCTTGCATGGCGAGTTGTCAACAGCCACAGTTACGCCTTTGTCTGTATTTGTCTAATTTCAATGACACAAAAATAAAGCATAATGTCCTCGTGTAACGATGACGTATTTGGCGGCTGTGCCTTTAACTTCTCGGAAAGTTATTCATATCGATTTTCAATTCAGCTACGAGTCAAAACACAGAATGCGAAATGAAAATGAAGTGGATATTTGGGGATTAGGAACAGGAAGTGACTCATCGTGTGTGTTACTAAGCGCATGCGCAAAGCACACGAATGCTTGATGATCATACAGTCAACAGCTGGGTCAACACACCTAGGTCAACACAGTGTTGATTCATCACACAGTCAACATCTAGCTTAACATAAACAGGGTTGACTCATCAAACAGTCAACACTTGTGCAAATAATACGTCAAAACATTTCTGAATCATAAAGTCAACATTTTCCTTAAGGTTGACCCCACCAAGTACCAGCCGAAGCTTTTCTTCTGTGGGATACACTTTGAAGAAAATTCTGTCTTATTTGAACATGTCAACACTTCTCGCATATGATGTTCCTTAAGAAACATATCTCAGCTCCCCATACCCCGCACCCAGTCCCGCCCCCCCCCCTCAGTCCCGCGCCCCCCTCTCAGTCCCGCTCCCCTCCACTTTCCCATCCACGCCCACCCAAGAATACTGCTTGTAAAGTTTATGAAAATAATTACTTTGAAATCAGTATAGGGTTCCAAAATACTACTCCCGCGTCCCTTTCCTTCCCCCTCTCCTCCCCTTTCCCTCCCCCAGTCTTCCCTTTCCTAAGACATACACAGTCGTATTACTTGCCGTTTCTCACCGACTCGTTCACGCAGTCATTTTTTTTATCAAGGTCTGTATGGAGGGGAGTGGGGGGTGGGGTGAGATCCACCCCTGAATCCGCCACGGGGGTATACAAACAACTCTACTACATGAGCAATCGTAAAAAAAAAAAGAAATCACGTCTAGTTTACAGCCCTTCTATATATTGGCCAGATACAGTCCATTTAAGGTGGATCGTCCACAATCCACAAGATAAACAACAAAATGCATGACAATGACGCCTTCTCCGCTCAGCCAATCAATCAAAAATCAAGCCGATTGTCGTTTTAACACCACAACACAACCACATGTGTTCACTCTGTTTACATTTGGTGTCACGTAAATTCTACCTTAATGCCATTACACTGATCGATAGATCACAATATTCAAAACGAGACCACTGTTCTTCGATGACTAGTCAGCAATGTGTCAATAAATAAGCCTGCTTGATGTCTGCCTATAAGGACCTGGTGACGGTTGCCATGGCGAGGTCACCTTTGCTAAGGCGGCGTGGCGGGGGTGGTGGCGTTTGATTTATATCTCTCTCTATCGTACCTGAAACGCAAGAAAAAAACACCAATGAAGAAACGCAGTTGTTCCTCCCTCATGGTTCCTCCCTCTCCCTCATGGTTCCTCTCTCTCCCCAATGTTCCTCTCTCTTCCTCATAGTTCCTCCCTCTCCCTCATGTTTCTTCTCTCTCCATAGTTCCTCTCATCCCCCATGGTTCATCCCTCTCCCTCATGGTTCCTCTCTCCTCAATGTTCCTCTCTCTCCCCAATATTCCTCCCTCTCCCTCACGCTTCCTCTCTCTCCCTCATGGTTCCTCTCTCTCCCTCATGTTTCTTCTCTCTCTATAGTTCTTCTCATCCCCCATGGTTCCTCCCTCTCCCTCATGGTTCCTCTCTCTCACCAATGTTCCTCCCTCTCCCTCATGGTTCCTCTCTCTCCCCAATATTCCTCTCTCTCCTCAATGTTCCTCTCTCTCCCTCATAGTTCCTCTCTCTCCCTCATGGTTCCTCTCTCTCCATAGTTCCTCTCTCTCTCCGCATGGTTCCTCCTTCTCCCTCATGGTTCCTCTCTATCCCCAGGGCTTCTCTTTCTCCCGCATGGTTCCTCTCTCTCTCTCTCTCTCTCTCTCTCTCTCTCTCTCTCTCTCTCTCTCAATGGTTCACTTTGGCACATACAGACCACATTTGTTGTTACCCTTTTCTCTCTAATCTAAAGGTTGTACAAGAATAAACGACAGGATAACAGTATCTGTGTAAACTGTCAATATTATCTACTTTTTGGTGTGACATAAGCTCGATAAAGGCAAAACAACACATGTGTCAGTTTTATTATTAGTATCTCAAAGGCCCCCTCCAAGTCATAATCAGCTCGATATTTCCCATACATTGGTGATTAATAACATTATTTATATAAACTTTTTTACTCGAGGCCGAAAGCACAGGAATACTGCCGTGGAAAAATGTGTCCGGAACGTACATTTTTTTTCTTTGTACTCTATTTCACTTTGTTTCTACTTTTTTTACTACAAATTGGTAGCTAGGTGTTGGGCAAAAACCTCCATGCGCGGCTAGCTATCGGCAAATAGTCTCCATGCGCGCTAAAGTGTCGGGCAAGAAACGTTCGCCGTGCGGGATTGGCGTAGAGCACATAGCTACATCTCGCGTTTATCCGCGCCTATCCACCGGGCACATAGCCTCTTACCACTAACCGCCGGTCACATAGCTTCTGCCACTACCCCACGGGCACATAGCCTCCAGCACTACCCGCCGGGCACATAGCCTCCAGCACTACCCGCCGGGCACATAGCCTCCACCACAACCTGCCGGACACATAACCTCTACCACTACCCGCCGGCACATAGCCTCACCCACCACCCACCGGCACATATCCTCCACCACTACCACACGGACACATAGCCTCTACCACTATCCACATAGCCTCCGCCACTACCCCCCTCCCCCCTCCCCAACCGGGCACATAGCCTCCACCACTACCCACCGAGCACATAGCTTCTACTACAAACCCCACGGGCACATAGCCTTCTACCACTACCCGCCGGGCACATAGCCTCCACCACTCCCCACCGGGCACATAGTCTCCACAACTACCCCCCCCCCCCATCCCCGGCCCCGAGCACATAGCCCCCCACCATTACCCGTCGGGCACATAGCCTCTACCACTACCCGCCCTTCACATAG
>OX457026.1:99284815-99413964 GCA_949752745.1 Protula sp. h YS-2021
CGCTTGAGCAGCGCAGACCCGGCATCTTGTGGGAGGGGGCGGGGTGGGGATTGGGGGGCGGGTGTATGGGCGGGTATTGGAGCGGGGTATGAGGCGAGGGTATGGGGGGATGGGGGATATTAGGCTTGCCTCCTGTCGATGGTCTCCTGGCAGCGCTTGAGCCAGCGCAGACCCGGCATTTTGTGGGAGGGCGTGGCCCCGTGGAAGTACACAATCATGTAGTCCTCCACCACCAGCAGCTCCAGGGTACTGATGATGTACCTACAACACGTCAGTATACTGATTATGTATCTATAACCCGTCAGTAAACCAACTGCATCATTGCAACCTGCTAACAGCATTTGAAGCGATTCAAAGTATTGTACAAACTAGTATACTGCTGTGAAATTGAGCCACAGCAAGTTCCTTAAGAAAGTTATTTGCCTGGTAGTGAAGCTTTTGATTGACCGAAAGCAGGAGCCACCGACTGGTTCACCGAACTGACTACTGATTGGCTGAGAGAACTGGCTATTGATTAGCTGACAGAACTGACTGTCGATTGGTTGAGAGAACTGACTACTGATTGGTTGAGAGAACTGGCTACTGACGCGAAGACTTACAAGAAGAGGTTGTCCATGACGTACTGGTAGTCACGACGACGTCTGTCTGGAAGGTGACACGCGCTGAACACAATTATGGCGTTAAAGCCGTCTCCATAGTAACCTAAACAAACATAACCATAACGGCAATAGGAACCCAGTTACTAGTGATAACAAGATGGTGTCCAAAGTGAATAACGCTATACCTCCCCCCCCCCCCCCCCCGCCGTCCCGCCCCCCCCCCCCTCATGTCATTTCAACCTAGTCCCACATCCAAACAGTTATATGACATAACAGGGTGGTCACTGTAATTTAGCGAACTTAACACTGCAAAATCAAGAGGTATTTTTTTTTTGTATATATTTTTTGCAGCAAACGATAATAATGTTAAAGTGAATCGTGACAGAAAGCCGATACCTGGTTAATAACAAGGTAAAAAGTCTGCACTAATGGGGCGGGGGGGGGGGGGGTGAAGGGGGTGGAGGGGGGGGGTTCGGTGGGTGTGAAATGTGAAGGCATTACACGGTGAAAGAATGCGACATTTGATGAGCTCCCACGGCTCGCGTTTCCTATAAATAAAACAAGGTTTTAAATTGGTTGCAAAAAAGATATAGTATTTTGCTTAATGGCAACTAGTGAAAGAGTATATGATTATAACATAATGAGTTACAGGTTTGACGTCACATGTCGCTATTAAAGCTTCCTAACAGCCAGGCACGAGCCTGACCAGTAACACGATGGAAACCAAACGAACGGCCAGAATCCAGAGGGGGAAGGGGGTTGAGGGGGAGGAGGAGGCGGGGGGGGGGGGAGTCCTACTCTCCGTTACCACAGCCAACAACAACCTTGCATACTGACAAGAAAGTAAGCACCCCTCTCCCGAAAGCCCCCACCATACGAATCTGTCTTTCTGTTTCAGCAGTACCCCCATCCCTTCCTCCCCCTCCTCACCATATCTTTTTGTTGGAAAAGTATGTCATCTGAATATTACTAGGCAAAGATTCAAGCTCTTCTGATCCAGCGTTGTCAACTGTATTTGTACTTTTTTCTTGGAGAAGGCCGTCAAAGGGTTCTTTATAAGAATTGTATGTCTTATGCAACACACAGAACTACTCACCCCACGACAGAGCACTGAGGGAGCGACTCACCCCCACGACAGGGCACTGCAGGAATGACTCACCCCATCACAGAGCACTGAAAGAACGACTCACCCCCACGACAGAGCACTCCAGGAACAACTCACCCCCACGACAGAGCACTCCAGGAACAACTTACCCCCACGACAGAGCACTGAAGGAGCGACTCACCCCCATGGGACAGCACTTTCTTGTACGGCTCGATGACCTTGATGTCGATCTTGTACTTCCTGTCCCCGACCTGCACTGTCCTCCAGTGACGCGAGTCCTCCATCTCCTCCCGGGCGCTGTACTCGGGGATCGGCTCCACCGGACTCTTATCTAACAAAAAAAAAACCTCTGGGTCGTTAGGCAATAGTTAAAGCCAATCCATTACGCTTCATTTAAGTGATGTATGCATGAGGCGAGGGTATGGGGTGGGGATCGGCTTCACCGGGCTCTTGTCTAACAAAAAAAAAAAATTACAACCCCCGGGACGTTAGGCAACAGCCAATCCATTACGCTTTATTTAATTAATTAAATATTAAATATTTAATTAAATTAAATATTAATTAATTTAATTAATTATTTAAATTCATTGTTGTTGTTGTTGTTGTTGTTGTTGTTGTTGTTGTTGTTGTTGTTGTTGTTGTTGTTGCTGTTGTTGTTGTTGTTGCTGTTGTCCTTCTTCTTGCTCTTCTTCTTGTTCTTCTTTTTCTTCTTCTCTTCTTCTTTTATTATTATTATTATTATTATTATTATTATTATTATTACATGACATAATAATAATAATAATAATAATAATAATAATAATAATAATAATAATAATAATAACTATAATTATTATAATGATAACATCAACAACAGCAATAGAGGGGGTTGTGCATCTACAGGACACCAGCGTGCCGTGGTAATAATAAGAGTACATAAGGATCAACAACTCAACTACTGTAACTGGATATTCTGCCTTCTAACAGCAACCTTACCGCAATGGAACGCCATAATGCACTAAAGCACCTTGCTCACTAAGTTATACACACACACATATAACATATATATTATATACAGTATATATCAGACAGCCGGAGGCGAAAAAAGCGGAGATTGTTTTGAAGGGCCGAAGGCATTGATCTCGGAGACCATAAATTTGAAGCCCATAAAAGCGGAAAAAGCGGAGATTTCTCATGTCTGATATATATATAAACCGTCCACTACGACAATGAGCCGAAAACGCCCCCATGGAGAGAACCGGTCACGTGGAGCCAGCGTCAGTGTGCGGTTCACATCAGGTTTTTTTTTTCTTTACATTCCCTTACATTCTCCTACCCCTTATGTTCTGGCTTTTACAGCTCAGCAGATGCCCCGCTTTGCCTGTCGTAACCACAGACATTATAGAATCTGTGGGAACCTGACACTTCTGACACTTCTGACACTTGCCAGCAACGCGACGCCGTCTGTCAGTAATCATATTTGCTGTAAGCATGAACTGAATCCCGATGTTCTTGTTCTTGTCCTATACGACGTTATGTTTTGCCACAATGATTTTCTTGGCCCCAGTTATTGCATCATCTCACTGCCAACAGCCCCCCCCCCCCCCGTCCCGCCTCCGCCCCCTCCTCCTCACTCAGTCATCCCTTTGGATGGTATTCTACTACTTAGAATAATAGATCATCCACAGTTGTGGTTGTCACCCCTTTCACCTGCATATTCAGGTCGCTGAACACTCGATACACCCCTCCCGCCCTCCCACCCCCTGGCACTGTGCCCCCGCCCCTCCCCTTTCACCTGGCGCCCACTGCATATTCACGCAGTTAAACAGTTAGGCGCTCTGCCATCTCCCCTCGCCCACCCCCTCACCCTCTGTGCTCTGCCCCCCTCCCCTCCCCTCGCCCACCCCCTGCCCCCTCGGCGCTCTGCCCCCTCCCCTCGCCCACCTCATCCCCCTCTGCGCTCTGCCCCCTCCCCTCCCCTCGCCCACCCCCTCTCCCCTCGGCGCTCTGCCCCCTCCCCTCGCCCACCCCCTCCCACCTCGGCGCTCTGCCCCCCCCCTCGCCCACCTCATCCCCCTCGGCGCTCTGCCCCCCCCCCCCCTATTCACCTGGCGTCCACTGCATATTCACGCCGCTGAACAGTTCGGGCGTGCCCAGGCTGTCCGGAGTCTTGCCGCTCAGATCCAGCACGGAATCGCAGCCCTCAGTGCTCGTGCTGCTTGACCTTGACCGCGTTGAGGAGGTCACGTCAAGGTCAAAGGCACTGCTATTGATGACCTCCATGTTCGGCATGATCTTCTTCTTTGAGCTTCCCAGTGATGTGGGTCGTGTTGCTATGAGAACAAAAGTGCGCCGCTGCTGTTTTTTTTTTAATTCGTATAAAAAATGTGGTCGATTCTTCGAAAACAATTCCACAACAATTATCGGTGCGTGAAATATCACCAGTGCGTCTACATTTTCCAGTGGACAATTGGTCGGTTTCCGACACCTACGACCCTTCTACCCTCATTATCTAACGATAGACTCGAAATTCCACCAATTGTCCGATCAAAATAGAATAAACTGAGCTGTTATATTAGCCAACAAACCTCGTGTTTTCTAAACTAAAGGAATTTTCTAGCCACTATTCGATAAAAGTGCGTGAAGAGGGGGGAGAGGGTGGGGGGAGGAGAGGTTATCAAAACAGAAACTTGCGGAGTGAAGTGCGTGAAAAATCCACAAGGGACTTTTTTTGCGGGGAGAGAGTGAGCTGGATGACATTGAAATGCGCCACATCAACGGGGGTGGAGAGATTGGCTGCCACAACAACAGTACACTCTGGACAACGGAATGACGCCACCCCCAGTTCCTGAACAGCCTCCCACAACAAGTCCACCACAAACTTTGCTATGAAATTCACCATCTCCGCCCCCCCCCCCCCCCCCCGGCTCCTCCTGAACATACTATTCCGTACACAGTGAATTGATTTCCTGCTGCCGAAGTAGTCCTTTGTCACTGGCAGGTGATGGGAGGGGTGAGGCCGGCGGGGGGGGGGGGTGAGAGGGGCTCGAAGGTTTCGCTAAAAGCCCTCAATTTCACACTAAAAACAACACACCCACCTAACAACAGAGACAGCATGACGCAGTTGTGTTTTCTCTGAATCGGTGAGGCCAAAATTATACGTATCTTCTCACAGGAAGTCACGAGTCAATCATTTACCTGTTGGTGACGTCACACTGTTAGCTGGTGTCGTCACGCTGCCTGGCGACGACGTGGCGCCAAACACGGACAGGTCTTCTGAGTACGCACTGCTGTTAAAAGAGTCACTGGTGACGGCGTTTCTGTCCTTTATTCCATGTATAGCATCGTCGGTGGGTTCTCGTGAAATCTCGCTATTACCCGTCCTGTCCGCTAAACTCTGACCTTGACTCCTGCGAGCGTCACTGTGTGAATGAGGGTCGCCCCTGTGGTGACCTCTGTATGAGGCTAGTTCCTCAGGGATCTGGTCCCTCATCTGTTTGACCTCCTCGCTGTAGAAGTCATCCGGGTCCTGCGCACACGCAGCAGACGACTTCCCGGCTTCCGCTTCCGTTCCTATCATTTCATTGGCTGCTTCCTGAAAAATATCAAAAGAACATTTCCCACTGAGAACAGTGAAAAAAAAAACGACAATAATCTTCAAACCAAATCAACTTTCAAAGAACAAAACCACGATAGGGTGACCTTGACCCAGACGCCACACACGTCACGGATATTTATGATCATCATTTATTATTATTATTTATTATTATTATCAGTCTTTTTGTTTCAATCATAATTCGGTTTTTGGTTGCTATCTGGCTGCTGATCAACATTTTTTATGTAACATCCAGATCCAGATGTAAAATCCCGACACAATCCGGCTTCTTACGGTGAGAAATCATTTAATCCTGACGCGACCGGAAGCATTTGACCAGGATCAATGACTGAATTTTCACTCGCAAACATCAACTTATATCCTTAGATCCGTTCAATCTCGAAATTTATACATATTCGGATATGTTTTTATACAGGCGTAATTGACCAATACGTACAATTCCATATGGTGGTACAGTTTTGTACACAAAAACAAGAGCAAAGATGTATCGAAAACCACACAAATACTGGCAATAGAGGAACTCCGGCGGTTGTCGTAATTGCATTAGCTTTCTCGCTGACTCATGAGACTGCACATAAACAGTCACAGCCTGCTGTGTGTTTTTTTACCAGTAGGCAAAAGCTCAACTCGCTATAAGCAGAACCTGAGCCCCTCAACTCGCACAACACCCCTCCACCCCCACCCCCACCCCCTCTTCCTAAGATAAATCCATAAAATAGGGGAGCTTCAGTGTCTGTGTCGACGCGAGGCCCTCAAACAAACCGCGCAGAAAACTGACGCTTCATTCCCCCTCCCCCCCCTCCACTATAAGTGCCTTCACGCCAGGCGCAGTCACATTGTCAGGCCAATTAATATGCATTTCTGGTTAGGCCCCTGGAGCAGGGGAGGGGGGGGGTCGGGGGATGGGGGGGGGGGGGTGATGTATCAGTCAAATGTTGGACATATATTTGACCCGCAATCGCAAGCCCCAATAATCCCGAACGAAATGGAAATTAGTTAATTAGACTTCCCTGATTTACCATTTATATATATTAAAACACTCACTCTAAAAAAAAAAAATAAAATAAAAAAATAAAAATAAAAAAATAACCATCAAACAACGCCATCCGGGAACCTCTCCAGTCCAACCTCTCTCTCTCTCCCCCCCCCCTTCAACCCCCCCCCCATCCTTCACCGCCACCCCACCTCCCCACCAAGGGAGAAGGGAGAAACTGAAAAAGTGGCTAAAGTGGGCTTCGAACCCAGACCCACCTGATGACAAGGCCCACGAGCTCTCCACAACACCACACTGTCTTCCACGCCTTGCGACTAGTACAGAAGTCTCCGGAAGGAACATATTATGATTCGTCTGTAATGTGTTTATTTTTGGGCCAATATTTTGATTAATTTTAGTCAAATCGCCAAACAAAATACAAGTCTGATTCAGGAGCTTGATGGGAACATTCCTGCGTAGAAGGAGGTGGGGCCAATGGGTGTTGGACGAGTCACCCAAAAGCCAACCCCCTCCCCCAAGTCATGACCAACTCACCCAAAAACCAACCCCCCCCCCAACCCAAGTCATGACCAACTCACCCAAAAACCACCCCCCCCCCCTACCCAAGTCATGTCCAACTCACCCAAAAACCACCCCCCCCCCACCCAAGTCATGACCAACTCACCCAAAAACCAATCCCACCCCCAACCCAAGTGATGACCAACTCACCCAAAAACCACCCCCCCCCTCCCCAAGTCATGTCCAACTCACCCAAAAACCAACCCCCCCTCCACCCAAGTCATGACCAACTCACCCAAAAACCACCCCCCCCCCCCCACCCCAAGTCATGACCAAGTCACCCAAACGCTTTGGACATTTCACCCAAAATTCTTAGACGTTTCACCCAAAATTATTTCTGGTTAGAAAATGTTCGATATGAACTTCGGAAGTGCGAGACATAAGAGAGACAATCCTTTACAAATCCTTTAAAAAATGCAATTTTTATTATATATACTTTACTTCCATCCTGCACCCTGTAACTACTCAAGTCAGTACAAATCCTACTAAAACAGCATTGCCTCAATCAAGTACATGGTCTTTGTGCCAATTTTTATAGATACATCGGAAACGGCGCAAGAATGTAACACAAGAATGTAACACAAGAATGTAACACAAGAATGTAACACAAGAATGTAACACAAGAATGTAACACAAGAATGTAACACAAGTATGTCCGTGCTAACTTCTACTCAAAGTTCTAAATACTACTCAAACTCAAACTTGGGTAAGTCGTCCAAAATTTTTGATTGAAACGTCCAAGAATTTGGGTGAATGGTTCAAGATTTTGGGTTAAACGTTTAAGGTTTTGGGTGAATCGTCCAAGATTTTGGGTGAATTGTCCAAGAAATTTTGGGTGACGCCGGACTTATAGGAAAAGTACTATTTTATCTGTTGTCTGACATGTGGCCAAAAATGTTGACCAAATCGCCAAAAAAAAAAAAAAATACAAGCTGTATGGAGGATTACCCAGTGAAATTTCCATCTACACAAATGTCCCCGCCATTTTCTACACAAATGTCCCCGCCTCCGTCTACACAAATGTCATCGCCTCCGTCTACACAAATGACTCCGCCTCCGTCTACACAAATATCCCCGCCTCCGTCTACACAAATGTCATCGCCTCCGTCTACACAAATGACTCCATCTCTGCCTACACAAATGTCCCCGTCTCCGTGTACACAAATGTCCCCGCCTCCGTCTACACAAATGTCGCCGCCTCCGTCTTTACAAATGTCCCAGCCTCCGTCTACACAAATGTCCCCGCCTCCGTGTACACAAATGTCCCCGCCTCCGTCTACACAAATGTCGCCGCCTCCGTCTTTACAAATGTCCCAGCCTCCGTCTACACAAATGTCCCCGCCTCCGTCTACACAAATGTCCCCGCCTCCGTCTACACAAATGACCCCGCCTCTGTCTACGCAAATGTCCCCGCCTCCGTCTACACAAATGTCCTCGCCTCCGTCTACACAAATGTCCCCGCCTCCGTCTACACAAATGTCCCCGCCTCCGTCTTCACAAATGACCCCGCCCTCCACGGATAGAACTGCGCAAACTTACATGGAAACAAAGACCACACAAACTGTACCAAATTCCAGTGACAATTCTTTATTGTGACAACCTTCGTTGCAACAACATTACGACAATATTTATTACGTGCCACTTTGGACAAAACTGAACCAGCCCCAATGTCAACAACTCCGTCTGCGTGGACACAACCCAACCGGTCTTCTCAGACACAACTGTACCCACCTCCGTGCATAAACCGTCCGCGGTACTGATATCCTACCCTCTCTATCCACTCGCTTATAAATGCAACAAATTCTAGCTGCATCGCACATAGCTACGTGTTGTGCAAATAAAAAGGAAATCACAAATCCTCAGGTCATACGCGTCTGCTGACGTCACGAGGTGGGGCTGAGGTGCGGGGTGGGGGTGGGGGTGGGGAGCGTGCCAAGTGGCGAATATAAATCATTTCATTAACGGAAACGAGATGCCTGTAAGGGCTGTTCCATGGATGTCTCCACAAAAGATGAACTTCACTGTACACCACCAGGAAAACTAGTAGAATCCACGAGCCGATGACGATGCTGACGACGACAACGACGACAACGATGACAACGGCGATGACGGCTGCGACGTGTTTATTTATTTATTTATTTTTTGAGGGGGGATATAGTTTGGTGGTTCTGCAAAATATGTATATAAAATAACATATTACCAATTTATAATTTTCTGTTTTGAAATTTCAAAAGTATTTCTCATGCGAAAATACAAGCCCCGATGACGCAAAGCGCAAAATTGCGAGATAACCGTCTCCTCAGAAAAGCCATTTTCAGAACCTTCTTTCTGCCTTACGGGTACTTAAACATTTTGTACACCCAGTTGACTTTCTTACTCAATTTTTAATACCCAGCATCATTTAATTTTTATTTATTTATCTATTTATTTATTATTTTATATTTATTTATTTATTTAGTTTGTGATTTTAGTTTAGAAGTTGATGCTAAACAGAGAAAATACGTCATGGAAGAGCCCTCCGATACCACAGCCATACCATTGATACCATGGAACAGCCCTGCGATATCACAGCGATACCGTGGATGTCATGGAACAGCCCTGCTATACCACAACGACACCATGGATATCATGGAACAGCCCTGCTATACCACAGCGATACCGTGGATACCATGGAACAGCCCTGCTATACCACAGCGACACCATGGATATCATGGAACAGCCCTGTGATACCACAGCGATACCATGGATATCATGGAACAGCCCTGCCATACCACAGCGATCCCATGGATATCATGGAAGAGCCTTACGATACCACAGCCATACCGTGGATATCATGGAACAACCCTGTGATACCACAGCCGCGAGAAATACACTGACAATTCACAATGCGAAAGAATTTCCTTTAAATATTAAAACTATTGTGCCAAGTTGGCTTCAGGGGGAAGGGGTGGAGACATTTTAGAGGTGGAGGGGCGATGACAGATACAAATTTACTATGCATTCTCACAGCAATCTGTTTTCCATATGAACATATAATCAGACAGGGCAACAATTTAAACGCCCTTTGCGTGGGTGAGAGAAAGGGCTATTTTTAGAACACGCCGGAAGTTAGGTCACATAATATTACACTTTTTTCTACGGTACAAAAAGGCACCTGAATATTTTCGCTGATATCTATTTTACCATTTTTTCCTGGAACAAACCTATGAACACGGCTGTAATTCAAACATTTATTAAAATTTTTACTATTTCTTATTTTTATATTTAGTAATTACAATTTGCAGGGGTTTTTTTCCCTTCCTTGTTAGCAAACAATCCTTCAAAATAAATAAATATATATACTCCACACATAGCCATACAGTATCTCTGTTCCGTGCTTGCCAATTTATCACATAAATGAATTAAATGCCAAATAAAAGCACACGCATATTATAGTTATGCACAAATGGTGGCTATTTGGTGACTTCTGTTACGCAGTCGATGGTCACGATACGAGTCAACATCCGAGAAGCGCGTTTTCAAACGACTCCAGTTTTTTTTCAGAAGCGAGTGGGCGGGGCTGTCTCTGCAGCAGTTAGGCTCCTCATTGGAGGGAGGGGGGCGGGGGTTGATGGGAGGGGGGAAGGGGCAGACCCGAGGCTCTGTAGGATGGTTAAGCATTTTAAGCTACGTGTGTGTGGATGGGCGATGGTGTTGGGGGGGGGGGGGCGTGCGTAGTGGATTGAGCAATGCTGTCAGATAATGTAGATTCCTATAAACTGGGCGTGCATTTTCCTTTCTGTCCTGAATGTGACCAAAATATAATGATGTTCACTGCACCGTTTTATGAATGACCAAGATTATAGCCGCAAATTTCTTGCACCGCAAAAAAAAAACATTCAACTGATTCCCTGTCAAAAAAATCCAAATATGTTTGAACTTATCAATTGTTGCATTTCAGCCAGCATCACACACAATTGGCAGTGTTCAGGCAACCGGGATTTTCCGTTTTTTTGTTTTTGTTTTTGTTGTTTTTTTTTGTTTTTGTTTTTTTTTTTGTTGTTTTTTTTTTTTTTGTTGTTGTTGTTTGTTTTTTTTTTTGTTTTTTTTTTTCGTTTTTTTTTTTTTAGTTACCGAGTACTCAAAGGATGTCCCGGGGTTGTGGTGGGGGGACGACGGGGACGGGGAGGGGGAGATTCCAATTCTTCGCCTACATTTCTCGCACAAATGACCGTTTTTGCCTCGTTGAAAAAAGGAAACGGGCCCTAAAGCCGCAGTCGTCTGCTATATCGTGACGTCATCTCCACGCACTGGACCGATGGTGCGCCCCCAAGCGGGCTGTAAGCTTCCAACGAAAAGTCCCTAAATGGGACCAAGGCCCGAAATGATTCCAAAGGTATTCCTGTGTCACCGTAGGGGGTGGCATTGGATCCCGGGAGGGGGGAGGGGGGAGGGGCACTCACGTAAAAACTGATAAAGCCAGGCGTGTCCATGATTTTCTCAATAACCGCTAAATGTCGAGTTCTAAGTTCGAAATAATACAGCACTGTACAATACCGCCCCCCCCCCCCCCTCATTAACCAAACGCGGGGTACATTTCCCTAACAATCCCCCTTTTTATGGAAAACGCGGAGTACTGCATGAAAATTACCCCCTCCTCCCTGTTTTAACTAGCCTGGCACTCCGCGTCTGGTCCCAAATCACCCCCTCCCCCCCCCCCTCCCCCACGTCTTCACTGTTTCTGTCACGCACCTTATTTCACTGATACCAAGTGACAACTGCGGTACGGTCATCACCGACTGGCCAATCCGCGATGTCCACCAAACCTGTCAGACACTTTCACCCATATCACGTGACCGAATCCAAGCCTCTTCTCCTGTCACATGTTCGGTTTAAGCCCCCTCCCCAACTCTTCTACATTCCCCGGTCACATATCAGGTTCGGGTTAACACCCCCCCCCCCCCCCGTCCAGAAAAAAAGCCCCTGAAGGGCGGGGGGGGTGACCTAGCCATACTAAACGCGCCACATTATTTCCGCGGTCTCGATGCCGAATACCCTCACCCCCCACTCCCTCTCCACCCCTGCCTGAAATAACTTCAGAACAGCTGTGGGTACAATAGCATTAGAGAAGAGCAAGAATGATTTCATACCCGCTGCAATGTTTTCTGCACCAAGCAAGTATCCATGACGTTTGTATGTACATGGTACTCAGTACCTTACGTTCACCGCATATAAACACACACAGAATACCAGTTAATATCCCTAATCATCTTTGACGCAATCCGTTCAGTTCAACTGTGACTGCCCAATTTCTTTACAGGGACTGTTTTCACATCTGATTTCCGTGTGACTTACTCAGTTCATATAGATCAGTTAATTAGGTTCACGGAGTGACAGGTTGACTGATACCGGCTTGAAATAAATGCTCCCAATCAATTAATGCTCTTCCATCCGAACCGATAAATTCTTAATTAGCGTTATGTTTTCAATAAGAAGTCCACAATCGGATGAACATAGACGAACCATTTGGCTGTTTCACTGCACACTGTAGAAATCATGATTGAGCAAATATTAGCAGACGTAACGGTGGATATATTTGATGGATGAGTACAGGTATACCACCCACATAAACACAAACCGTTTATTTCCGCTACATTTTCATCCTGCTTATATAATCTGTGCCTGTAAAGGCGAAAGAAAGTGCCGAAAGAATCAGCTCTGCCTTCCTAACGAAATAAAGAAAAAACAAGTTTTCTTGTTAGTAAATAAATCAGTTTTTTTACGGTTAAAACTTCGTGTGGCGATTAGTTAATGAAGATTACGCCGGCCCCAAATGCCGCTCCTTGTTTGAAGGTTTTACTGTGCTGGTCTGTGGCTATAAATGTGTTATATCTTTGTTTCAATAAAGGCAGGGAGAAAATAGTCTTGTTTCTCATACTATTTCTTTTTTAAATACTGCTGATCTCTTTTCTAAAACAAAAGACTCGGCCGGGGCAGAACGTTTTTTTTTAATTTCGGTGACCAGGAGTGGTATTCTCCTCTGTCCTTATTTTTAAGGACGCCCTTATTCTTGAGATTAGATGGTTCATAGCAGAATACCCTCCAGGCATTTGCCAAAATTCTTGTTTCTTTTTTTGCTTCACAAAATATCGTTTAATGGTTTTAGAAAGTGACAAAATCGCATAAGGCAGATTGTCACTTAACATCCTGCTACTTTGACCATAAATTTCTTCTCTGCAAGACTATTTTCATTACTTTTTACCTGAAAATGTTACATCTGACTAGTCGATTTTTTTTTTTTTTTGTTTTCTAGGGCTGGCCGGATAATTTCTTTTGATTAACGATCTTACTGACCCGGCTGTAAGAAACAAAGTTATCATTTTTTCGGAGCAGAAGAAGATGATGAAGAAGAAGAAAAAAGGAGGAACAGAAGAAGAAGAAGAAGAAAGAAGAAGGAACAGAAGAAGAAGAAGAAGAAGAAGAAGAAGAAGGAGGAACAGAAGAAGAAGAAGAAAGAAGAAGGAACAGAAGAAGAAGAAGAAAGAAGGAGGAACAGAAGAAGAAGAAGAAGAAAGAAGAAGGAACAGAAGAACAAGAAGAAGAAGAAGAAAGAAGGAGGAACAGAAGAAGAAGAAGAAGAAGAAGAAGAAGAAGAAAGGAGAAAAAATGTAAATATGGCTAGATATATAGATATGTAAATGAATCTATCAGCAGAGCACTTTCAAATCGTCCACTTGCACGCTAGCAGTTGCTACCTTTCAAATGAATCTGTAGTAAAGCTGAAGCCACGCGAGATAAAATGTATTTTTACTCGTACCTTTTTATAGCATGCCGTGTGAGCTCTCTATTATTCGCGGACATATTGACCGGGGCAAAGAGAAAGAGGGGTATTCTTCTTCTTCTTCTTCTTCTTATTATTATTATTATTATTATTATTATTATTATTATTATTATTATTATTATTATTATTATTATTCCCACTCGCAACCAGCGACGGGAACCTTTTTCTTACTCCCGAACTTTACTTAATTATTTTTATTTATTTTATTTTATTCATGTAGTTCTTTTTCTTTTTTTTTTTTGGAAAGATAATTCAATTTGTGAATATACCCATCGAGGCAACTGATAACTTTAACCCATTTCGTTACGCAGACAATATACCACAGCACACACTCTACACTATACGCTATACTTATTACCTTAATCGGTAGTCTTCGGGTGCAATGTACTGGAAACGATATTAGTCTGTGTTACAGTACTCCCAATAAATGTCCAATATGAAATATTTCTGTATCCCAAATGCTCTTGATAGAAATTATAAGTAACTGTATATCGCCTTGTGGCTTGGCTTATAATGTTTTTTTTTGTTTGTTTGTTTGTTTCTTTTTTTTTTTTTTTTTTTTGTACTCTGATCAAATCTGCGACTTCACTCTTGATTTAATTGGGTCTGCTCTGGGACATAGAACTGAGAACGACACTGTTTTAATTTTCATGATCGGAATGATGCATTATGAGTCACAACCAATCGGGTTGAATTTAGGGCATTACATAAGCAATCGTCATCAGAATGAATCTTTTAAATCCAAATTCTAAATTATAGTTTTACCAATTTTCTTCAAGAACACAACCTTAATTTGGATTTTCGTTATTATTTGGTCTTTTTTTCGGTCCTTATTTGTGGTTATATATGGTTGTTCACGCCGTGTTAAGTTGTCAAAAAATGATGACGGATGTTTATCTTATGAAATACTATTCTGCCAAAAGCTCCAGAAATAACGACAATGAGGACAGCAACAAAGCCGTGCTCCGTCATAATCCGTCATCATCCCGGTCGTATATACGACAGCCGCGGGACACCACGTCATCCGTCCTGATCGTATATGTGACAGCCGCATGGACACGTCATCAGTCCTGGTCGTACATGTGACAGCCGCGCGAACACCACGTCATCAGTTCTGGTCGTATATACGACAGCCGCGGAGACACCACGTCATCCGTCCTGATCGTATATGTGACAGCCGCATGGACATCACGTCATCAGTCCTGGTCGTACATGTGACAGCCGCACGGTCATAACGTCGTCAGTCCTGGTCGTACATGGGACAGCCGCGCGGACAGCTCGTCATCAGTCCTGGTCGTACATGTGACAGCCGGGCAGACATCACGTCATCAGTCCTGGTCGTACATGTGACAGCCGGGCGGTCACAACGTCATCAGTCCTGGTCGTACATGTGGCAGCCACGCGGACAACACGTCATCAGTCCTGGTCGTACATGTGACAGCTGCACGGTCACAACGTCATCCGTCCTGGTCGTACATGGGACAGCCACACGGACACCACGTCATCAGTCCTGGTCGTACGTGTGACAGCGGCGCGGAAACCACGTCATCAGTCCTGGTCGTACGTGTGACGACCGCGGGGACACCACGTCACCAATCCGCTCCCTCCTTATTTACACGCTGGATAATCATGTCACATCACCACGGCACTACTCGAACCATGAACAATCTCTCAAGTCCCCCCTCACGCCTTGGCTCTGCAGCCCCCCCTCTCCCCCCCCCCTCCCTCCTTATTTACACGCTGGATAATCAAGCCATGAACTCAAACCATGAACAATCTCTTAAGTCCCTCCTCAAGCCTTGGGTCTACAGCTCCTCCCCCGCCCCCCCCCCCGCCCCCGCCGCCCCCCCCCCCACCCTTCTGTCTTGTCACAAGCCCCTGTCATCCATTTCTTCCAATGACAGAGCAATTTAAGTAATGGAAGCTCGCTTGCCTCGCACCTCATTAAGTCTAATCCGTTCTGACAGCGGGAGGCTACACCAGTGCTGTGGGAAGCAGGTGTGACAATTGATGTAACGCTAACCGCGAATCGTGGCGACAGGAAAACAAAACCACTCGTCAAAAACCGAGCAAAACAAAATCATCGACAGGAATTTTCATGTGATTTTTCTTCTTTTTTTTTTGTGATTCTGGAAGTGGGTCTGCATTCATTCAGCAAGGCGTAAGGCAAACCGACACATTTTTTCACCAGGCAAGCTGGTGTATGAGAAACACGGGTCGCACATATCTTGGTGCTAATTTCAGTTCATTAATACAACACACGTGAAACCCTCAACCAGTGCGATAAAACACTCATACATAGCACCCCCACCCCCCACCCTCCACCACCTCCCCCCACCTCCAACCAAAACCAACAACAAAGGCGTAGCCACGTTTTTACAACTGGGCAGGGGGGGAGGGGTAAACTGTCGTAACGGGAAGGGACTGAGGGATACTATGCCCCCCTCTCTGAAAAGTGGGGGGGGGGGGGGTTCTGACCCCCCTCCCCGGTGGCTATGCCTATGAACAACTTCTCAGAGTTTATTACTGCCTTAATTTCCGGTAAGAACAATTTGAACCCAACGGGCTTAATTTGAAAAAAAAACCGACATCCCGAGTCCTTTCATTAAGCCAAAGCCAAAGAGACGCATTTAATTGGCAGGTCTCATCGGTTCCCGGAAATAACCGACAGGACTGTCGTACTTAAAATAATAAAATTATATCCATTAAAGCACAAATTACACGTGTAATGTTATAACAGGCAGCACCTGTCGAGCTGGAAATCGTTCGGAATCCCGATGGGAGTTGCAAATCCTTCACTTTTGTTTGGGGGGGGGGGGGGGGAGTCGGGGTAGATAAGTGGGGAGGGGGAGGGGGAGTGGAATATTTTCGGTTTCTCTTGTATTCCTGACGCGATCCTGATTGGCCTATCCACAACATCTTCTTTAATATCATGCCCCTTTCTTTCATTTAATTATCCTATTTCTTCCTGTCATTACCCTATTTTTTCTTACCATTACCCTATTCCTCCTTATCGGTACCATATTCTTTCCTGTCATCCTATTCTTTCCTGTCATAAAGCTATTCTTTCCTTTTATTACCCTATTTTTTTCATCATTACCCATTTCTCTCCGTCATTATCTTATTCTTTCCTGCGATCACCTTACTTCTTCCTTTCACCCCTCTATTTTACTCCATCATTACCCTATTCTTTCCTGTCATTACCCTATTCTTTTCTCTCAATACCCCATTCTCGCTAATCATCACTCCGTTTTCCCCCTCTCACTCTTATGCCCTACCTAGCCTTTTCTCGGTCATTACCCTAATCTCGCCTTCATTACCCTATTCTAACCTCACCTCGTCTTTCACTGATTCAGTAAACTCTTATACCAATAACATACCTGTCCACAAACTGAAACCACTTTAAAAACCTAACCTGGTACAACAGGATTCCGACCTGGGGCGGGGGTTTGGGGCGATCCGCATACAACTTGGTAATTGCATGTCCAGGACTTTTTAATACGATCCATAAAGAGCAAAGTCTGAAATAATACCCCCTTTTTAACTAAATGCCGAGGACAGTTCTGAAAGAATCACTTTATGTCGGAAACGTCGAGTACTGAATGAAAATTTTCCCCCTTTACAACGAAAGTGTCACCACGCGCGGACCACGTCTGACGTCACAATTACCCCCCCCCCCACCCACCCCCACCCGTCCCTTCTCCACATGGTAACACATATGGTAGCAAGAAGTATCCAGCTCCCCCATTCCCCCCCCCCCCCCCTTCGGGGGATTCCGATTGACAAACATTTGAGACTCACCCGATACTGCAGGGACGCGGCCTGTATGACACTCCTCACAAAACTCCCCACATGTCGCATCCACCTCTCGCTCATGTCACGCTCGTGGCCATCACTGTCAAGGTCACTTGGAGGTCGTTCGCTTATTTCTGCACGGCTAGCAGTGATGGCTGGCAGTTCCACTGCAGCATCGGATTCGCTGGTGTTTTCATCTGGAGTCTGCGCATCAGGACGAGCATTAAACCGGACGTTCTGATTGGCTGGCTCGCAGTCCTCGTCAGACGACACTGGATTCGACGAGCACTCGTCTATAACTATGTCCACATTGTGTTCTATGCAGGTAGCATGCGTGACGTCATCAGGGGTGGTCGCGTTACTCGAACACTCGTCTATGACGATATCCGGTTTAGTCGATTCGTCGTCTGACGAGCCATGGAAACTCGAGCATTCGTCGATAACGATGTCAACCTGAGAAGCGCCCTGCAGCGACATGGCACTGTTCTTCATATTCTCCGCACATATTTTATCTCGTTCATTTTCACCCTCATTTTTCAAGTTACTAAAAGTTGCTGGTATCACACTGCTGGCAATCTGCTCAAAGCTTTCGATTTCTCGAAAACGCGGGTCGACAATTTCACGGAAGCGTGGATCAATGACGTACTCGTCCTCTTCTCGTGACGTAGTACCGCCATTAGTCCTCTCCTCGACGTCTTGAGCCGTTTCTTCAGTGCCCTCGTGCTGAGCACCGGTTCCATTCGATTGCTGCCTCACGATGTAAGTCTCCTCGTCAGAGCTGTAGTAAATACTCGAGCATTCGTCGATCGTGATGTCGACTTCCGGTAACACCACTTCTTTCTCGTCGTCTGATGAATTGGCATTACTTGAGCACTCGTCGATGACGATATGGACACGTGACGGTGACGATTCGTCGCCGATATCGGACTGCGAATTATCGGAGCACTCGTCGACGGTGATATCGACCCGCGGACGCGGCATAAAGGGCTGATCCGTGACCTCTGACCCCAAAATGCCGGCTACCTCCGAGTCCGGAGAGTCTGCGTCCGATCCGGACTGCCTGCTGCTCGCCTGTACATCCGGGTCAGCAAACGTCACTTTTGACACGCCACGGCGCTGTGACACGCGACCGGAAGGGTGCGAATCCACACCCCCGAGCGCCGACATGTCTTGCGTTGCTGGACTACCACACACAACCCCAGCAGCAGGTACACCCCCGCCAAACGCCTCGCCTTCACTCACCTCACCCTGTTGCTCTCTCTCTTTGTGAGGAATCACGGTAACATTATTGCCAACAAAGCTGTCCCTTAGCTGCACACGCTCAGCGTTTACTAATCTGCTATCACTTAACGCAAGGCTTATGACATGTGCCACAATTTGAGCGGCGATCTCATCATACTCCTTTGTCTTGTGAATCTCAGTAACGTTATGCTGTGGCACTCCCCTCGTCTTCAAACTCTCGCAATAACCCTGGCCTAAATTGGCCATATCCTGGCCCACAGATTGAAACTGCGCTGTCGACGTGTGTGTTCTGGCAACTGCGTGACGCAAATTGTCTGAGTTACTGTTAAAAGCCAAGTGAGGAAAAGAGCTGCCGGTGTCCTGTAGGTTTGGCAGAGACACTTGTGTTTGTGAATCCCCTTCACTTGGTGCCCAACTGCAGTCTCCAGTCGCCTGCGTATTCAAAGCATGTATATTTTCTGGTTCCGGCAAACTGTCTTGATTTTTCTCCTCGCCCAGGTGTTCTCTGGTGTTATTTACACCACGCGGATCGATATTAGCCTCATTACTTACGCCCTCTTTAATCACTTCATGCGCTGTGTTCCTATCCATAATAGAGTCCCCTGAGCATACATTATATATAGCATTCTCGGTTTTATTTGCCTTACAGGTGATTGAGCTAATCAGCGATTGTTTCTCCTCAATAGCGTGAGTGATCCGCGGATCTCTGCCCATATTATCACCCACTTCCGGTGCTATCGGCGAATGTTTGTCTACAGTCGCCCACAGAGCAATTAGCTCCTGCGGGCTTCCACCACCACCACCCGCAGTGACGTCATTCTGTGCGCTGCGCGTCAGTTGCAGCCAAGCTTCGGTTATCACTTGTGACACGATCTCTGCAATGTAAACCAAAGCGTGAGAGGGGGGGGGGGGGGGCAGAAATGCTGCTATTGAGTGAGTAAATATCAAGCTAACATAAACCTTTACGCTAACACGATTATGCCAGAAGAAAAAATGTCGAAGAGTGTATTATTTAACATAAGAACACATCAAGAAAATAAGAATCTACATATTTTTGTTGAAGGAGAAATTAGGTGCTGTCGACAAAGTCAGTCTATTCCGGAATAGACTCGAGTATGCTCAGTCTAAGTGGAGTATATAAAGAATCACAGAAGTTGAAATGTCCTTGATAAGTTCGTCTATTCCGGGATAGACTCACTTTTGACTACAGTGCCATGCTGACTTTTGACTACAGTGCCATGCTGACTTTTGACTACAGTGCCATGCTGACTTTTGACTACAGTGCCATGCTGACTTTTGACTACAGTGCCATGCTGACTTTTGACTACAGTGCCATGCTGACTTTGGACTACAGTGCCATGTTGACTTTTGACTACAGTGCCATGCTGACTTTTGACTACAGTGCCATGCTGACTTTTGACTAGTGCCATGCTGCGCAAACAACGGAAACATATGTGAATTCTTATTTGTTTTGATATATTCTTATTTTAAATAATAATAGAGTGTTTGTGTCTTCAGAATAACGATACTATGACAAACAGAAGGCATTATAACGCTTTACGAGGGGCGCGCGCACCTACAAAATCATCCCATTCAGACCTTCCTACAGCGCCTGAAAAAAAATGTCAACTTCTTTGGGATGGAAGGGGGGGATAACTGAAATGTGTTATTAAAGCTGTTCCCTAAATGTATTATTGTTGGTGTTTTTAAATTGATATGTTTTAAAAGTGAAATCAATTCCTAACCAAATCCTTTCAGAATATCGACATCTAATACAGTGAGCCCGCCAGGACAAGCGCTCACTTCCCCGACAGGCACATTACCGCATGAACAGGAATCCACGCCGTGTTCCATTAACGACAACATTAAGACGTGCTGAGGTGATGCCGAAGGATAGTTCTTGCTTAGTACAGGAGACAGGGGGTGGGGTGGGGGTAGTGGGGGGGGCGGAGGGGCACAAACTGCAAAATTATACGGACAAAGAAGCAAACACCAAGCCCTGGTTAATTCTTCCCTGAAACCAAGTTGCAATCTCGAGCCGTTTCCTTCTTTTTATTTTTTGCACACTACCCACAAAACAGGTAGAAGTTGCCCGAGGACATGTGAGCAGAGAAGTTATTGTCGGTCCCAATCCTACTGAGATAATACTGACAGCTGGTGCCACAACACTGATTACATTATGCGGTTGTCACCAGATGTCACCCGGCTGATTTCGATACAGTGAGTGGAAACCGCGGGAAACAGAACCACAAAAACCGCGGGAAACAGCACCACGAAAAACGCGGGAAAACAGCACCACGAAAACCGCGGGAACAGCACCACAAAAACGGCGGGAAACTGCACCACAAAAACCGCACAAACAGCACCACGAAAAACGGCGGGAAACTGCACCACAAAAACCGCGGGAACAGCACCACAAAAACCGCGGGAAAACAGCACCACAAAAACCGCGGGAAAACAGCACCTCAAAAACCGCGGAAAACAGAACCACAAAACCGCGGGAAAACAGCACCACAAAAACTGCGGGAAACAGCACCACAAAAACCGCGGGAAACAGCACCACAAAAACCGCGGGAAACAGCACCACAAAAAACCGCGGGAAACAGCACCACAAAAACCGCGGGAAACAACACTAAAAACAGCGGAAAATGGCACCACAAAAGCCACGGGAAATAGAACTGCAAAAAACCGCGGGAAACAAAACTGCAAAAGCCGCGGGAAACAACACCACGAAAAACGCGGGAAAAAGCACCACGAACAAGCATGTCCAAGGACATGACCCAGCCGAGTTACCAAACAAGGAAAGAGAGAAAAACTCTGAAACGAATATTGTTGGGCCAAAAAATGAAGTGTGTAAAATGCATGTAATTTTTTTTTTTTTTTTTTTCTTTTTTTTGACATCTGCGAAAAAAAGCAAAGTCCAGGTAGAGAAGCACCTAAGAAACTTTCGATTAAAATTTCATAATCATTTGAAAAAGACTGAGAGAAATGAATGGTTTGACAATTCAGTTATTTACTACCATTTATTCCAGTTTTTGCCAAACTTCAAGGTTCCGCCATTTCGGCAGTGTTTGACGAATCGCGAACAAAAATAATAGCCTGGTAGGCGAACCCCTCGGGAACATCTCTGCGTAACATCTAAACGGTTGGAGGAAAACTTTAGGAAGAGTAGTATTTTAAAAATGGGTCAAAACGGGCACAAAAAGTGCCGCCATTTTGTCAGTTTTTCGTCAATCGTCAAAAAAGTAACATCCAGCTGGGAAACCACCCAGGAAACATTCCTGTGTAATATCAAAACGACTGGAGCAAAACTGTAGGAGGAGTAGCATTTTAAAGAAAAAGTTCAACATACGCACATACATTCAAGCCCCCCTATAGTGATATGACTAACCCAGTCCGACAAAGTCGGTTAAAAAGGGATCATCCATTACATATGCCATACGCAGTACGCTATTTCTTCTCATTTACTACAACTACTACTACTACTACTACTGATATACTACCACGACCGCCACTGCTACTGCTACTACTTCTACTGTTACAGCTTTTACTACTACTTTTTTACTACTACTACTACTACAACTATTACTACTATTATTGCTACTAATACTGCTACTAATGCCATAATTATTCCTACAAATATTATCAGTAGCTACTGTTACGACTACTACTGCTAATTATAATAATTATTATAATTTCTCTCCTTTGTTCCAATGGAGGATGTCTACTTTTGGTATCGATGCGTTGAAGGTAGAGGTGGCCACGCCCATTTGTTATAGGTGCGGGGGGGGGGAGCGGATCGATATTTTCCGTGCCGGTGAGAGTAAAAAGCCGTTGGTTTCGAGAGTTTCGATATCCGCGATAGAATAAATTAAGAATAAAAAAAGGGCATCGTTATTTATATCCTGTCAGCAATCAAGTCAATCAATAGTAGAGCAGTGACTTCATTCGGGGCGTAATATTGTTGGCAGAATTGAAATGATTATGTGATGCGGCCCCGCTACATCGAATGATAATGTGATGCAGTCCTGTGAAAATTGAATGATCATGTGATACAGCCCCGTCATTTTTGAATGATCATGTGATGCAGCGCCGTGATATTAAGTTATCATGTGATGCAGTCGAATGAGTATTGACTAATTATGTGATGCAGCCCTGTGATATCGAATGATCATGTGATGCAGCCCCGTGATACTGAATGATCATGTGATGCAGCCCCGTGATATCGAATGATCATGTGATGCAGCCCCGCTACATCGAATGATAATGTGATGCAGTCCTGTGAAAATTGAATGACCATGTGATACAACCCCGCCATTTTTGAATGATCATGTAATGCAGCCCCGTGATATTAAATGATCATGTGATGCAGTCGAATGAATATTGACTGATCATGTGATGCAGCCCCGTGATATCGAATGATCATGTTATGCAGCTCCTACTTTTTTACAGCGCTGGCATGAAATAAACAAATTCGCCATATCTTTGTCATTTTCGACTCCTCGGGATGAAGTGAATTGGTAATACAAGTGAACCGAACAAACTGCAAAAACTGCACAAACTGCTTCAATTTTATCCACTTTTATCAAAACAAATTATCATTAAATGCTGCGATTTTTGGTACAATCGCAGACACCATCTGGGTAGATCACATCAACAAAATTCTACTCTTTACAGTTTATCATCATTTCAAAAAAAAATAACAACACTATAAAATAAACAGAATGAAGGAAAAGACAAACCTTTAGCAATCTCAGTGACGTCATGAGGCAGCGTCTCGGGCAAACACGTGACCATGCTGGTGGGGGCAGCCGTCTCCCTCGTCACACGCCCGCCGCCCTGGTCATCAACCCGACCCCACTCTGCACGGGATTGCCCGGGGATCCCTCCTCCCTTACTTGATCCTTCAACTCCATCCATGTCTATGCTGCCGGGCCCATTATATCCAGTTTCCGGGCACTCACCAATGTTCGGTAGTTGATAACGCGTATTTGCTAAATCTTGAATAGCACTATAAATAACTCCCTCGGCGAGTCTTTTCGCTACCGCCTTAAGGATCCCATTATCCTCACACTCTCCACCCCTGTCATTAACGACTAGATTATCCGCTAATCCGTCCTCGTGATCCAGACAGGAATCATTTGATTCCACTAATAGATTATCATCACATAACTGATCCATGTTGTCTTTTCTGCAATATTCAATACCACTAGAATTGTCCATAAAAGCCACTGTATTAACGAGGTTGTCACTGCAGGGATCTACGCCCCTCTTTTCGGGATAGCTGACTGCTGCGTATCCAGATACGGATTGATTTATGGCGGCTTCTGAACAATCAATGCTTTCGTATTCAACATCAGGATTGGCATTTTCTGGAATAATGAAATCCGGGTCAGTGGCTATATTGTAGAGGACGCGATTGACTATGCACCGAGCAGCTGCCTCGGTGTTCAAAGCCGTTTCCGTGCTATTCATCTCGCTCATTTTCTTCCCACACTTTCCTTTCTTTAACTGTGACTTGATTCCGTCCTCTACCTCCTCCGCTGTCCGTAGATAATCAGCTGCCTGCTCTGACTGCTCTGACTGCTGTGACTGCTGTGACTGTGCGGTTCCTGCCTTGCCTGAGGTCACGACTCGGCAATGCGCTGTGGCCACTTGACTATTCCCCTCCACTAATTGTGAACCTGTGTCCGCCTCCTGAGACCCCAATAACAACTGTTGAGCTGAAGTGTTTTCGCTTGTCACGTCACGGCAAAGTGACACATTCATATTGTTATCAGTCTTTGTTTGTTCTAATAACCCACTTTTATCCAAACAATGCGCACTTTTATCCGAATGCCTTTCATTTCCTCCAGGGAGTGCTGCGGCTCCTAAATTACTCCGCCAGTTTGTGCTGCTCTCACAGTCCTCCTCTTCTAGAATTTTATACAGTGAGCTGTGAGAAAGGGATTTTCTAGACGGACTAAAGCATGTTCCGGATGGTGTTCCGGATGGTGTTCCGGATGGAGATCCTTTGCAATTTTGCAGCGATTTAGTTTGTGAAAACGGATTGCAATCGAAGGGATCCGGGGACTGGACGGCAAATGGATCCCCTGCACCAAAAGGGGCATCTCCAAATGGATCCAAATCGTCGTCAAATGGGGACGAATTGGGTGCAGCAGGGAGGACTGGCAGCTGCATGCAGGCCTTCAAGCCACTGATACCTTTGCGCGGCGTAATTACTGTGAAATCCAAGCTTTCTGTGCCTTTATTACACAGGAGCCCGTGCGGCGTGGCCGTCTCGTGGAAGCCATTCAATGTAATGGCTTTCTCTTCTGATGTGTAATTAGCGCGGGCACACGGGAGGAGGAGGGGGTGACTGTCATTAAATGGTGATGGCAAGGGAGGTGAGAATGGATCCACAACAGAGGAGAGTTGACACGTCACGTGACCCGCTGCTGTGCACAGATCCCCAGGCGCATGTGCCTCGTCTCTATCGCAAGATGGCGCTTCATGATTCACGTCACTGCATGCGTTGCTGGTGACGTCACTTCTCAGGTCAATCAAACACAGAGAATTTTCGCTGATATTTTCTTCATCTGAACTATCGGCATTTTGAATACTGTCCACGATTGATAAATCACAATAATCAGTCATTTCATGTTGACATTTTTTATCAGCCTCGCGGCCAAAACACTTGTCGCTACAAGTGTCAAGTTTTTCACTTTTATCTAAAAAATCACTTGCTTTCGTATCCATTCCACAAGCTACAGTTGCCGATAAAAGCGACACTGAGTCACAAGCACATACCGGACACGTCACAGGATCACTACAATTCGTATCACAATGAACTCCATCTTCGCAAGTCTGCTTCGCTTCCACCTTATGCTCAGCAGGGGGCGCTGGCGTTCGCGGGCTGTGCTCATCATGGGGCGATGATGTCTCCAATCGTTGCCAATCTGTGGCGTAATTATTGCCAAATTGCCCTTGCTCTGCTGTACCACCATCGCTGTAATCCCTTTTCAATGAGATATCTGACGTTTTATCCATCCCATTACGACCACTGTCATGCACGGGGACTTTGTGATCGCCCCCATAATGCACTCCAGTCACACCAGCATTCTGCAGCACTGTGACAGCGTTATACATCACACACGATGTGTGCTCCTTCACGACTGCATTTAAAATCGCATCATCCACAAAATCGTCCATTTTTTCTTCATCTATACCGTCTGACATTTTCATTACGTCATCATTTCGCGCAATATCACACACATTTCTACTTACAGAGTCAGAGTCAATGTCTTCATTTTCACTTGCACATTGGCTCGGTTTTTGGTAGGCGATGTGGCAATTTTGCCCAGGGCTGCTTTTTTCTTCTTCATCATTAATATTTACATCAATTAGCGGCTCTCCTTCCTCCTCCATGACGGTGGTTAACCTTCGCAGCAAGTACGAGGAAAATGTCAGGTCGCCAGGTGTCGCTAGTGTCGATAAGAGGGCCTCGCCACCCGCTCCTACGTCGCCACTACTCGTGACGTCATCATGTGGCATTTCACATAAGTCTTCTGAGCTCTGTGAAAGCACCACAGTACAGTGAGGTGACTGACCTTCTGTGGCTTTTGTTATTACAGGCGGGATGCAGTGGCCACAGTTCTCATTAAGGCCTGTTACATGCTCTGAAACGGTGCAACACGAGTGTTCAGGCACGCAACCAATACGGTCGGATTCCAGGCTCTCCGCCTGGTTATCACGCCATCCCTGGCCGCTCTCCGCGCTATTCGCTGCTATATCAATGCGCGGCACTACATCACTCCGCGCGCTGCTCAGTGACATATCAATGCGCGACACTACATCACTCCCCGCGATGTTCAAAGGTATATCAATGCGCGGCACTACATCACTCCGCGTGCTGCTCAACGGCATATCAATGCGCTCGACTGCACTCTCCTCCGAACTACCCAACGGTTTTTCAATGCACGACCCTCCACTCTCCGCACTACTCACTGCCAAATCCATGCGCGGAACTACATCACCCTCCGAACCGCGCCACGGTATACCAATGCGCGGCAAAGCACTGTCACCGCTGCCCTCTGTTATATCACTGCGCGTCCACACATTACGCGTCGTCCTATCTGCCGGCAAGTCCTGTATCCCAGTCACGCCATCTCCGCAATACATCACCGCGGCACTCACCTGTCCGCCAGCATTACGCACGCCACCATCATAAACAATGCTTTTATGTTCTCCATCACCCTCGGTGCATCCTTTAGATGTACTTTGTAAGTCTACATCACACAAGGCTGGCAACAGGGTAATCGGGCAGCCACTGGGTTGCTTACTTCCGGCCATAGTGTTCCTACTTCCGGCCCCACGGTCCAGACTTTCCCCTTCCTCATCCAGACGTTCCCCACCCCCGCCCTTACCTCCCCCACCGCTATCCTTAGTTCCCCCACCCCCGCCCTTACTTCCGCCACCGCTGTCCTTACTTCCGGCACCGCTATCCTTACTTCCGCCACCGCTGTCCTTACTTCCGCCACCGCTATCCTTACTTCCGCCACCGCTATCCTTACTTCCGCCACTGTCTTTACTTCCGCTCCCGGCATCCTTACTTCCGCCCTCCTCGTTGCTCCACTTCTCATAGCAACGCCACAGCAGGTGGCCATCGTCAAGCGACGGCGACGCGGGCAGCGAGTCACACTCGGCCGACGACTCACTCGACGCGGGACTCTTCACACCTGTATTAATCAGATTAATCTTGGCACTATCGGCCACCCCTTCATCAATACTGCGATGGCTATCACAATACTTCACCAAAGGTGGTCTTTTCCCTGCAGTAAATTTTTTAGCACTCAATTCATCACGCTTAAAGCGCGTTTCCATAATTTCAATATCGTCCTTCCATTTGGTGATACTATCGCGGTGTTCCCCTTTCCTGACACTTCCGGCCTCCGTCTCCACACCGCTCTTGGCATTACTCGGGTCACTGTCACATGTTGAGCTTACTTTGTTTTCAGCTTTTACACACGCCCCTATTACTACGTCGTTATCCATGGATTCGCCTTTCGCCGTGCCTCTGTCCACGCCTAATGACATCCCCCGCTCTCTGAAATCCCCCGGTTTATCCTCCTCGTAATCACTGACAATAATTTGAATGGCGTGTTTGGGTGACTGACCCTTTGGACACGCGTCAATTACATCAGCAGTTCTATATGGTGATTTATTAGTGCAAACAAAATCCGCTTGAAAACGCGACTGTATTTTAACTGTATTTCTCTTCTTTTCAGAATCAATAGTTCCAGTGAATGGTTTTGAATGCGCAGTGACCTTTACATTACTACGCAGGCTATCACTCTGTGTCGTCGAGCTTTCACTACAGTCGTTGTCTTCCTCCTCTGGGCTCTCAACAATACAAGAGAAAGCATGGAAATTAATTTCACTAATGTTTAACTCTAAGAACTTCTTTCCCGAGGCTGACATCGTATATAGACAGGCTTCACAAGGTATCCCTTATTCAAGCCTCGCTCGCTCCCAATTACACCGTCAGTGTCACATTTATTTCAGTTCTTTTTTTTTTTCTCTCTCTCTCTCTCTCTCTCTTCATCTTCTTCCTGTTATTGCCATTACAAGCGAGACAACTTTTTGACATTTCTTCACGTTGCGTTACAAAGTCTGCAACCCCCCTCCACCCACAGGCACCCCTGAACTCTTTTAATCAAGTTGTTTATTTCGTTGTTTATTTTTTTTTATTTCTTCTGCTTTTCCCTTTCATGTTACTGATTTCATTTCCTCCACAAAATGCGTCGGCACATTTCATATATCCAATGCAATAAGCCCAAAACAGACCCCTTTCCCTAAAAAAAATAAATAAATAAAAATAAATAAATAAAAAGAACAGGATATACGTAAAAACAACACAAAGCAATTTGGCTGCTTTGTTCAATACATCTCTATCCTTTAGTTCAATGGCAAGTGTCAGGCGGAGAAGTAGTTCTGTTCAGTTCAATAATTCATTCCTAGAAGAAAAAAGTAAAACCTTTGCTGTCAAAACTATATCTTATTTACACTAAATTTCTAACAATTATCCTTTTTTTTCTCGAACTTTGACTGGTCAATGTGACATAATTATTTATCCTCTTTTGAATGCCGCTTGAAAATAAAATGGCGACTGCATTCGAAGGTGTTGATGAAACTGCAATTTTCACGGTACCGAATTTCTACGATAATGACCGGAAGTAACCGAGCACACGCTTACATCCGATCCTGAATGAAGCAGGGGGCGAGTGGAGGAGGGGGGGTAGGAGGGAGGGGGGTGATGGTGGATAGGGGTAGGGTAAGGGAGGAGGGGTGATGGGGGAGGGGGATGGTGTGATGGGGGATTAGGGTGAGGTAGGGGTAGGGGTAGGAAGGAGGGAAGATGGGGGATGGGAGTAGGGGGTGAGGGGTGGGGTTAGGGAGGAGGGGTGACGGGGGATAGGGGTAGGGGTAGGGAGGAGGGTTGATGGGGGATGGGGGTAGGGGTGATGGGGGTGAGGGGTGGGGTTAGGGAGGAGGGATGATGGGTGATAAGAGTGGGGTAGTTGTAGGGAGGGGGGGTTGATGGGAGATGGGGGTAGGGGGTGATGGGGGTAAGGGGTAGGGTTAGGGAGGAGGCGTGATGGGGGGAAGGAGGAGGACGCAGGAATGCAATCGCCTCCTCAATTAATTAAGCGCACCTGTGCTGTGTTACATCATCGTCATTCACGAACTCGAGTCGATGAATGCATTCCGCTAATTGATGCATTTATAACTCGATACCCTTTGCCAGTGCAACAATCCTTTTTTCTCTTTCATTCTTTTTTATTTGAATTGTTTATATATTGGCTGATAGTTATTTCTTGTCATTTATTTATATAGCTGCTATTTATTTATACATGTTTGTACTTTTTTGCACTGGTTTATCTGTTCGCAATCATCCTTTTGTTTTTGGCTGTTTTATTTTAGAAAGCACAGAGCGGTTTTTGTGTTGGCGCGGGGACGGGCAGCGTGAATGCGCAGTACACGCGTGCCAATATATGGATAATTCATGCCACATCAGTCGTTGTTCACAGCACTGACAGACGGCCAGAAAATGAACCCAACAAGCCAATCATTAACCGCTTGCAGCCGAAACCCGGTTAACTGCATGGGCCATTTTCCACCAAAAAAAATACTATACGATTATCCACTATGCGATAACCAATCCATGCCATTATCCGCTGCACGATTAACCGATCCACTCGATTATCCGCTGTACGATTAAACGATTCACGCGATTATCCGATGAACGATTAACCAATCCACTCGATTATCCGATGTACGATTAACCGATTTCCTCTGTACGTTATCAACTTGTACAACTTGTTCCCCTTGCAGCCACATTTTTTCTCTGTTTTTAATGATCAGTTACACTGTCAGCTTCTTTTCGGCTGCCAAGCTACAGCGTCACAAGACACATTCCACTTTATCACGACTATTCCATAGTGTTTTCTTTTCAAGTCCTCCTTGATTTACAATTATTGGATTTGGCAATCACGGACGAAAGAAAAACTGATTTTCTAACATTTTCCTGTCATAACGATGCACATGTTTCGACACTCTATTTTATATTCAAAACAACCACTCGAGGAGGGGTTAGCTTCTCGCGTGCGCGCGTGGACTGTTCACAGTGTGTGTGTGCTTTAAGAACTCAGTCTTCTTCACAACTTGCAACTGCCGGTTACGGCTTAATGGCACTCTACATACTGTCAATTAGTCTTACGTCGCTCTCGTGATGTGCACTACCATTAAGACGTAAGGGTATTGATTTTTTTCTTTTCGTATTGGCGATTGATTTTACGTGATTAGAAGTTATTTCTCGTGATTTTCCGTAATTGGTGAGTATATCTCAGATCAAACTGAACATCACTGAAATTGACATGAAAACATGTATTTTAAGACACGAAACAACTTCGACCACCCCCCCCCCCCAAAAAAAAAATAAATAAATAAATAAAGAAGTAAGTAAATAAACATATAACAAAGAAAAGAAAAGAAAAGAAAAAGAAAAGAAAGAAATTCGCTGCATGCAGGAGTCACTTCCCGGTTTAAGAGCCATTAAACACTTAATTTCTCGTTTACAGGTTCGCAGCAAAAACAAAAGAGCCATTCGAACCAATCAAATTGCGTAACTTTACGGTGCCATAACGCCGAAACGTTGAAGGAGGACAGGCGGGTGACAAATCATGCCTGAGTGGATTTCCTGACGTTAACGAACCCACTTCATGTCGCAAAAAACAGAGTGGAAGCCGAAAGCTTATCTCACAGCCGTGTGCAGTCGACGGAACTGTTGCCAGTTTTATTAAGTTGCCTTTAAAGAGAGAAAGCAGACGGCAGTTATTCCGCTATTCTTAACACAGGAAATGTAACAGGTTAACACTGCAGGGAAACAAGCGGCCTCATTGTAGAAGATTTGCTAATATCCAAGTCTTGCTCAACATAAATCCTCCCCAGAGTCGATCCGGCAATTCTACTCACCAATTCTACTAAACAGTTCTAATCGACAATTCTCCTGGCCAGTTCTACTCGTCAATTCTACTCGTCAGTTCTGCTCATAAATTCTACTCATCAATTCTATTTGACAGTTCTACTCGTCAGTTTTACTCGACAATTTTGTTTGATAATTCTATTTGGTCTCTTTTTCATATTTCATTTTCCATAGTGATGTCACTTTGCCACGATTCGACTGCCATACTGACGTCATTTTGCCACAATTCGACTCCCATAGTGACGTCACTTTGCCACAATTAGACACTATGTCACAATTCCGGGCATGACCTTATTACATTTCGACTGCATCGTATCGCCATTTTTGTCACAATTAGATGTTATCGATGCGCATTTTTTCGTGTTTTTTTTTTTTTTTTTTTTTTTTTAATACGATAATTTTTACGTAATTCAATGACGTTGAGTGTGTTGTTGATATGGCAACGCCTAGTGACGTAATCGACCTATCCGATATTCACACGTAACACGAGATCTGCCTCGATATCAGGCGAGACATAAAACCCGCCAGTGTTGAATTAAACGCAGCTCTGGTTTCCGAAATAACTTTGTACATTGCAAAATCTACACTAATGGTACGATGAAAAACAGTTTTGTTTAAACCTTTATATCAGACGATAATACGCTGTGTTATTTGGAGCTCAGGTATCCCACAAATCCTGCTTTTCTCGTACAATACTTTCTGGGAGTCAAATAGTTTTGTCCCACCAAAAAAAAAGACAGCTGCGATGATATTCCGTATGTTGTGCAGAAAGTGCCTATAAAAATGTTGACGGTTCAGTGCTTTGATATCGCGCTTCTCATTTCATGTAACTGGTTTGGTTGACCTCCTCAAGGTTACGCATGTAACCCTCCTTCAGTGACCTTCTCAAGGTTACGGATGTAACTCTTTTGGTGACCTTCTCAAGGTTACGCATCTAATATGCCACCAATATTCAAATCAACTTTTTCATTGATATTTTCTTTTTCTATTTATTTATGTATTTATTTATTTATTTATTAATTTATTTTTGTTATTTTCGTTACCTTTTACAACAATATCCGCCATGTTTTACAGCATCGTTTTAAAACTGAACGCTCAGCAAACAAAAAAAAACACACACACACAAAAACAACAAGGCCTACTATAAGTGAATAAAAACCAAATCGCCCTGGATCCGAAGCGCTTAAAAGCTTACAAGTCGACCCTCCACCCTCAGGTTATCCGATCTGTCTTTCCTCCGTTGATTTTGCACAATCACTCTCCTTCATTGTTATTCATTTTAAGCTTTTATCTTGTACTTAATTCACTTCAGTTCACTTTTTCCTTTCTTTCTTTCTTGTTTTTTTTTTTTTTTTTATTTTGTGTTTAGTTTTTATCTCTTCATATCACTTAATAACTAACTGCTGAAGTGAGCTATCAAGCTGTTTCTATATCCCTATAATTGATATAAGACTTGTCTTTGTTTACTATTAATCATATCAATACCTAATTCATGCTGTCCGTTTAAAATCTTCGCCCGCTTTTTTTTTTTTTTTTTTTTTTTTTTTGTACACTTTTTATCTCAATATTCACAGATACGACTCAGTTTAAAACTGTGAGATATAAATAGGCATGTTCCTTCTTGTTTTACCCGCCATTTTTTTTTATGGCAATAATGATGTGAATTACGCTCTATACAGAAGTTACAGCTTGACCATGTTTTTAATATAACGATGCGTACACACATCACCTTGAAGACATTTGGAATAACCAGACAATTGTTCTTTTTTTTTTTTTTTTTTTTTTTTTTTGTTTTTTTTTTTTTTTTTTGCATTTAATTAATAAATCTGGTCTTTTTATCGAGATCGTTAACACACCAACACCTTTTATCAGTAGATCGGCGGATTTGTGATGCTGCTTTGGCCGAAAAACTCAAATAACTTGGTATTTCATGATGAGCGACGCAACACACTGTATGTCTTCGCTTAGTTAAGCCAATCGGAACGAAAATCAATACCCTAGTGACCAGCCCTAGCCGCACTGGAACCTGGGGCCTTGGGGATTACCACACCAACGCCCCAGCCAACTGACCATCAACCTCCCGCCCTCACGATGCGAGGACTGTAACCACAGCAACCATAGTCCATGGCACCCGTCACGTGACTACCCAACACTTCAACCAACTGACCGTCAACCCCCTGTCTGTCGTCACGGTGTCAGGACTGTAACCACAGCAACCACACGTCACGTGACTACCCAGTCTCTTCTACTCATTTTCATAATTTTTCAACATCTAATCTTTCACAAAAAAAGAACGGTTTATGTGTAACATTTATTTATTTACTCTCATATTCAACAGACTGATGTGAAATACGTTCCTTCTTCAAACTTACATCGTTTACAAAAAAATTAAAATGTGGCACCTTTATTTTTTTTCGACTAGCAGACTAGTTGTTTTTATGTAATAACTTAGTTTATTATTTGTTCGACTAGCAGACTAGATGTTTTTACGTAATAACTTATTTTATTATTTGTTCGACTAGCAGACTAGTTGTTTTTATGTAATAACTTAGTTTATTATTTGTTCGACTAGCAGACTAGATGTTTTTACGTAATAACTTATTTTATTATTTGTTCCACTAGAAGACTAGTTGTTTTAGTGAACAGCTTCTCTCTGTAAAATAACTAATTTGGTGTAATAAAATATTTTTTTTAATCATAATACTAAAAGCGGAGAATTATTTGCAAAGATACGAAGTACGAGACTTGATAATCTTTTTTCATCAGTTTAATGCTTTTTTATCAGTTTAATGCTTTTTTCGTCAGTTTAATGCTTTTTTATCAGTTTAATGCTTTTTTCGTCAGTTTAATGCTTTTTTATCAGTTTAATGCTTTTTTCGTCAGTTTAATGCTTTTTTCATCAGTTTAATGCTTTTTTCTTCAGTTTAATGCGGTTTTCTAATGAACGTCAATCGACCAGTCGACTAGTAAATTAGTCGCTTCCATGATGTCGAGTGGCAGTCTACTTCTAACCCAACCCCCCGCCCAAACCCCAGGCACCCCCTCCCCCCTCTCAAGCCATCTATAACGGATTTGTTCAGGCGACTACAACACAACGCTCTGGCAGAACTTTATAAATCTTGCAAAGTGTTGAGCCCTTGTCAATTTCTGCGCAATATGAATACCGAAAAAAAAATTGCTTGGAAATGAAATTGGGCGCTGAAATTGCGTAATTACGCTTCGAGGCTGTTGGCCCCCCTCTGGCCTTGTGGGGGGTTTGGCTGAGGCGTGATAGCACGATTACTACAAAAGCCGAGGTGATATAGCCTCTACACACATGATCTGTTATCGATAGCTGCTACTAATATCATTCATAAAGCTCGTTTAGTTGAGCTTTTTTCGCTTCTAATCAGTTTACAGCTGCGCAGGGGACGAGGGGATGGGGTGGGGTGGGGGGGGGGGGGAACTTGTCATGTTACAGCTCCGAAGGGGGACGGGGGACTGTGCGGTGGGGTGACTGGCTGAGGCTGGAGTAGGACACTTGTCATTTTACAGCTCCGCGTGGGACGGGACGGGCCACGGGGTGATGGGTGAGGGGGGGGGGGTGCAAGGGGGTGGGGCACTTGTCATGTTACAGCTCCTCAGGGGGACGGGGGACTGTGGGGTGGGGTGACTGGCTGAGGCTATGGTAGGTCACTTTACAGCTCAGTGTCGGACGGGACGGGCCACGGGGTGATGGGTGGGGGAGACAAAGGGGTGGGGCACTTGCCATGTTACAGCTCCGCAGGGGGACGGGGGACTGGGGGGTGGGGTGACTGGCTGAGGCTGGAGTAGGACACTTATCATTTTACAGCTCCGCGTTGGACGGGACGGGCCACGGGGTGATGGGGGGAGGGGTTAAGGGGAGTGGGGCACTTGTCATTTCACAGCTCCCCGGCACCTTCGCACACGCCTCGTTTTTGCACTAGTATTGTCATCTGGGGGAACAGGACAAGTAACTACTGGATAAGTCCCTTCCGGAGAAGTCCCTACCGGAGAAGTCCCCACCGGTCAAGTCCCTACCGGATAAGTCCCCACCGGTCAAGTCCCTTCTGGATTGAAAAAAAACAGAAAAAAAATTAAAAAGTGGGAAGAAATCCTAGTAGGGACTTGTCCCAAGTAGGAACTTGTCCAGTATCGACTTGACAGGTAGGGACTTATCCGGTAGGGACCTGTCCAGTAGGGACTTGTCCTAGACTTGTCATCTGGTATTATATGTGTTACCATACGTGTAATTTCGTTCAGAAATGAGGTAATTTTGAGTCATCATTCGGATTTTCCATCAAAAAGAGAGGAGTTGGCTTCTTTCGGAACCGCACTCCGCGTTTGGTTAACAATTGGAGTACTTTTTTTAACTCAGCACGTGTTTCGGGATCGTTTTTAAAAGTCATAGAAACAGATTATAATCAATCTGTACTGATCGCCGGGTAATGACCACAGTAAATGACCTCTTGTAAATAATGACCAGTCACTGACCACAGATCAATGATGACCAGTAACTGACCACCGCCTTAAAACTTCAAAGCCCCTTGTCGCGATACGTGCCTTATCTAACGAACAGTATGCAATGAACACCCCCCCCCCCCGATAATGAACGTCTCTCCATAATGAGCATCTATCTACAGTGAACATCTCTCCGTAATGAACCCCGCTCCATAATGAACACCTCTCGTAATGAACATCCCTCTACAATGAACATCTCTCCATAATAAACATCTTTATATATTAACATTTCCTTTATCCCTAACAAGGTGTTCATCACGTACAGGGTTCTGCCGTAGCTAGTGTAGTCACACACAGAAACACGGCGTATTTGGTGGTGACTATCCGTGTGGGTTTTTGTTATTTTTTTTTATACACAGTAGCTATCAATACTTCTGACAGCGCGTCGATAGCTCTGAGCCAATCACGTGACTCACACACATTGTCTACCACGACCGCTGACGATAGGCGTTATCTGTAACGATTTTCAAGCTAAAGAAATTTTATTTACAGCCAATATATCCCCACAAATAACAAAACACGTCACTTCACGCCAACTCTTTTATCATATCATCACCTTTTTTTTTATTTTTTGCCAATTTATCCGTATAATATTTCACTGTTTCTTTGCCACTTCCAGAGCTATCACATCAACACAACCACTAAAAAAAACCCACTTGAACTGCCCCGAATCATTCCCACTTCTTGCGCATTCTGCGCATTCTGAGCCTCTGCTGTTCTCGCCGTATTTGTTTTTTTTTTTTTTTTAGTCCAAGTGTGAGGAAGCAGATCTCGATGCTTCCATCCCCGCTCCGGTGTCACACGTCTCTGTTTTGTCCTGTCTTTCCTTTCCTTTACATTTATTTATTTATTTAATTTTGCCCGCGCATTTACCCGCTGACGCCTGAATCCGCGTGTTTGTCTGTGTTGGAGTTTTACCCTGTCTTTTAGCTGTGCCATAACACCGCACACGAGGCCAGTCATTCAACCAATCTACCTGATTGAGTCTTTGATTGAGTCTTTGACTGAATCCCTGTTTGTGTCAATGATTGAGTGGCACTTATTTGGCAGCTTTTCACTGCTTGTGACGTCATTCCCCAGCACCTCTTTTCCAAGTCTGAAAACATTAGAAAATAACCTTCTCGTTACAAACGAAGCTCTGCATTCCCCCCTTCACCCCGCCCCCCCCCCACCCCCATCCCCCCAACCATCCCCCTCTCCCCTTTTATAACATGAGAGGGAGAGTATTCCACCGGAAAACTTCTTCAAGCGCTGACCTACTCTAAATAATATTGATTAAGCACAGCACCTGTCCTAATTTAGGAAACTGGTAACTGAAATCGATATTTTCAATCACGCAAAAACAGTTTCTGTAAAAGAAAATTTGAAGTGAAATCGATATATATCACTAATATCGATTATATATATATATATACATATGCGAGTCTGAGAACAAATATAACCCTTACTACATTCTTTCTTCAGCAAGATGGCATCTGCATTAGGACAGCATGAATTAGGGCAACATGGATTAGGACAGCATGGATTAGGACAGCATGGATTAGGACATCATGAATTAGGACAGCATGGATTAGGACAGCATGGATTAGGACAGCATGGATTAGGACAGCATGAATTAGGACAGCATGGATTAGGACAGCATGAATTAGGACAGCATGGATCAGGACATCTGCATTAGGACAGCATGGATTAGGACAGCATGGATTAGGACAGCATGGATTAGGACAGCATGGATTAGGACATCATGAATTAGGACAGCATGGATTAGGACAGCATGGATTAGGACAGCATGGATTAGGACAGCATGAATTAGGACAGCATGGATTAGGACAGCATGAATTAGGACAGCATGGATTAGGACAGCATGAATTAGGACAGCATGGATCAGGACATCTGCATTAGGACAGCATGGATTAGGACAGCATGGATTAGGACAGCATGGATTAGGACAGCATGAATTAGGACAGCATGGATTAGGACAGCATGAATTAGGACAGCATGGATCAGGACATCTGCATTAGGACAGCATGGATTAGGACAGCATGGATTAGGACAGCATGGATTAGGACAGCATGGATTAGGACATCATGAATTAGGACAGCATGGATTAGGACAGCATGGATTAGGACAGCATGGATTAGGACAGCATGAATTAGGACAGCATGGATTAGGACAGCATGAATTAGGACAGCATGGATCAGGACATCTGCATTAGGACAGCATGGATTAGGACAGCATGGATTAGGACAGCATGGATTAGGGCAGCATGGATTAGGACAGCATGGATTAGGACAGCATGGATTAGGACACCATGGATTAGGACACCATGGATTAGGACAGCATGAATTAGGACAGCATGGATCAGGACAGCTGCATTAGGACAGCATGGATTAGGACAGCATGGATCGGGACAGCATGGATTAGGACAGCATGGATCAGGACATCTGGATTAGCACAGCATGGATTAGGACAGCATGGATTAGAACTGCATGGATAAGGGCAGTATGGATTTGGACAGCATGGATTAGGACAGCATGGATCAGGATATCTGGATTAGGACAGCATGGATTAGGACAGCATCGATTAGGACAATCACGGATTAAGACAGCATGGATTAAGACAGCATGAATTAGGACAGCATGGATTAGGACAGCATGGATTAGGACAGCATGGCAGCACGGACTACATTTCCGGGGAGAAGATTTGTTTTGAATACATTATGCCATAAAAAATGAATACACGATCAAACAATACACCGGTTTTTATCCACAAGCAAGTCTCACTGATTATATTTCACCGTCTTCTATGACATTCATAAATATTGTTGAAATTGTCATCAAGAGGGTTTAACACACAATGCAAACTTTGAACTAGAGCAGCCAGTGTACAACTATATCATACACATTTGAGAAATCTGTGAATGCCATAACGGACTTGTGTTATGACAACATCATGTGGTTTTTATGTGCTAAACCAATATTTGGATGGGGAAATGAGAATGTGTCTGAAGGACCTTTTTCATCTAGTCACGTAACCCCTCCCCCTTCCCCCCCCCCCCCCCCCCTCCCTTCCCCGAAGTGACTCACGAAGTGACTGGAATGTCCAGGACCTTGTGCAAACAGCGCTGGCTCATAGAAGGCCAGACTCAATACGTTAGCTATGCCCGTGATAAAAAAACTGGAGCCTCAGACAGAAACGATCCCCTGTGTAACGCGGATGATCCATGAAATCCCTGCTAGGGTAGAGACATGATCCCCCGTGTAACACGGACGACCTATGACATGGATGCTAAAGTCGGTTTGCAAGATGCCATACTAGCTGCTACTTTCATCACGTCATTTTTAACAATTCTAACTGTTTTGCATCTTTAAATTTTTCAAGTTTTTTTTATTTAAAAAAGTTATTTTGGCAATGTTCAATATCCGTTTTATCTGTGTGTGAGATAAAAAAAAAAACCGCAAAAATAGTTCTGGAGAGAGAGCCCAGAAGACACGTGCTATTTCGTAGACAAAATATACCAAGCGCGAAGATTTACCATATTTCAAAATGCTGTCATTCTGACAACTTTTCATGAAATCGAACAAAGATACGACACAGTACACCTGCAACATGCAGGGTTCCCATTTCCGTGCGTTTGTGCGTGATTCACGCACAAACACGCACACTTTCGAAGAGTCGGGGGTACAGTCGCGTACAGAAATTCCTGTGATAAAAAAACACATTTAAATAATGTTGTCCAAGTCAAAGATGAGTTCAAATCAAATTTGTTAGAGAATTTGATAAAAGATTTCCAGAAGACGACATGAAAATTTTGAAGAATCTCAATTTAATATTGAATCTAAAGGCTCTGCCGGTCGGTAGTGATGGTATTAGAAATCACGGAAACGAGGCAATGGAAGAGATTTTGAAGGCTTTTGCACAGGGCGAAAATGCAATAATCAGCGCTGAGGAAACCAGAAATTCTTTTCTTAACTTCGAATATCTGGTAAATAACAGTAGAAATGACCAATTAAAAGCGTTTCGTTTAAAAGCAGTGACCGACTATCAGGAAATTTTTTTCCAAATTTTGCAAAACTGGCTTGCATACTACATGTTACCCCTCTTACAAGTGTTCCGTGTGAACGGGGGTTTTCTCACCCAAATATTATTTATGGTAAATTAACAAACAAATTGTCCTCCCAGTCGGTTTCAAACAAGATGTTGATAAGAAGTGATACCTCGTCAAAAACGTTCGAGGAACAGTCTTTACTTTCTCGTTCACGAGAAGTATTTTTGCGAACCTGCAGAAGTAAGTTTAAGTGAAATGTGTACGGTACCGAAAAAAATTCTAGCTTTCACACAAAATTTGTGAAATTTATTTCTTTTTAGTTAAGATGCTACTACAGGGCGATTGACTGAATTTAAAATTTTTGATAAAATGCAAGGTGTTTAGTGGATTCAAAACTGTTACTGTAACGGTGAAGTATTAATTTTCTCTTATTATTGGCAGTGTTTCCGTTTTGTTTGCTTTCTATAACAAAGCGTTAAAATAAACACGAAAAAATGATCGATTTATTTGTATTTTTTTGTCTTTTACTTGCGTAAATGTTGGCCACTTCTACTGGTCCTGAGATGTTCGGTGAATGTTTTATACATTTTACTTGTGATGTGACCGAGCCCCCATTTTTCGCATTCACGCACAGTTTTCAAAAAGTGAGGGTACAAAAACCCCCACTTTCAAAAGTGAGTGGGAACCCTGAACATGTGCTCTATTCTGCGTGGGGTTTTTCAATAATCGCAAAAAAATCGATCATTTTGTCGATATTTCATAAGTCCGAATAAAAACATTCTGCATGTGTTTTATGCGTGTGTAAAATTTCAAAACAATCTTATCTACAGTTTTGGAGATATAACCCGGACACGACGTTACATTATGCCGACAAAATTACTCAAACGTTCAGATTTACTAAAATTTCAAATAGTGTCATTTTGAGAATTTTTACGATTCCGAACAAAAATACGACGTTGCCTCCCTTCAGTACGTGCTCTCTCTTCAAAACAATCCGACCCATAGGTTGGGAGATGTTGCCCGGACATACATGCGGACCGACGGACAGACGTGTAGCCCAAGCACGACGCTCGGACATACATGCGGACAGACGGACAGACGTGTAGCCCAAGCACGACGCCCGGACATACATGCGGACAGACGGACAGACGTGTAACTCAGGCACGACGCCCGGACATACATGCGGACAGACGGACAGACGTGTAGCTCAGGCACGACGCCCGGACATACATGCGAACAGACGGACAGACGGACAAGCTCATAACTATATCTCTCCGTTACAAGAAGGATAACTACTCACACCCGTGACAGAGCACTAAGAGAGCGACTCATCCCTGTGACAGAGCACTAAGAGAGCGAATCACACCCGTGACACAGCACTGAGAGAGCGACTCACACCCGCGACAGAGCGCTGAGAGAGTAACTCACCCCCGTGATAGAGCACTAAAAGAGCGAGTCACACCCGTGACAGAGCGCTGCGAGAGCGGCTCACTGCGTGACAGAGCACTGAGGGAGCGACTCACTGCGTGACAGAGAACTGAGGGAGCGAGTCACACCCGTGACAGAGCACTGACAGAGCGAGTCACACCCGTGACAGAGCACTGACAGAGCGAGTCACACCCGTGACAGAGCACTGAGGTAACGACTCATCGGGAGGAAAGAATATCACCAGGGGTAATTTCCGAAATCCCTGTGTAAAAAGAAATCCCCAAAACTGCATACTGCACGCGGGAACTGCACTTTGCCATTGGTGCACCAATGTTAAGGCTCTGTTCAGTCGCCAAGTGACTGATTTCTCTATGTTGCAATGTTATCAGAGAAAATACAAGGGAATGAAGGGATACGTTTAAACATGCCAATTACTGTCAATATCAAGTAATAAGATGAAGTTCAAAGCAAGGGCCTGGGTAATACAGAGGACCCCTGAACGGCAGCTGGTGTCATGTTCGTCAGGTGTTCTTCTCTTTGAAAGGAAAGACATCTTAAGCTGTGAAAAAATGGAAAACATGAACTATTTCTAGGACAGCGCTCAACCCAGGGGTAAAATAAACATAATGTGAGACATGCTAAAAACACACAAAACAAGTTTGTCCAAGGACAAAGTCCCAGCTTACGAAAAGCAATAAGACCCATTCCAGCGTGCATGAGCGAAGGAATTTCCCTGAAATATCAAGCTTCAAAAGATGAGACGGCAAAGAGCTAGCTCAATAATTAATTTAGCACTGGACCAGAACATAGACCGATAAATGCATACAAAGATTTCTTTCCCAGAAAAATGGGGAACAGATTTTTTGTATATCTGGTAGAATGGATAGTTTGCCATAGATACCTTCAAACAACGCTCGCATTTCGGACCAGTGCGCATATTTATGTAACTTGCCTCGATGCGCGGTTCTAATTCAGACAAGTGCGCATGTTTATTTAATTTGCGTTGATGCGCGGCTCTCATTTTGGAACAGTGCACATGTTTATTTAACTTAATAAAGATAAATGCGCGGTTCTTATTCCAGACCAATGCGCATGTTTATTTTACTTTCGTGCTTATTTTGGACAAGTGCACAAGTTTCCTTAGGTTGACTTGATGCGTGGGTCACAACTTTCGTACATTATCGCCCAATGTTCCCTATTATCGCCCACCCGAAAAATATTATATTTATCATATTTTCGGGTCCTAGAATTGTTTCCTGCACTTTTAAAGCGAAAATTACAACTTTCTTGCATTATCGCCCAATATTCCCTATTATCGCCCACCCGAAAAATATCACATTTATCATATTTTCGGGTCATAGAATTGATTCCTGCACTTTTAAAGCGAAAATTACAACTTTCTTGCACTATCGCCCAACGTTCCCTATTATCGCCCACCCGAAAAATATCACATTTATCATATTTTCGGGTCATAGAATTGATTCCTGCACTTTTAAAGCGAAAATTACAACTTTCTTGTATTATCGCCCAATATTCCCTATTATCGCCCATCCGAAAAAATTTCACATTTATCATATTTTCGGGTCATAGAATTGATTCCTGCTCTTTTAAAGCGTAAATTACAACTTTCTTGCTTTATCGCCCAATATTCCCTGTCATCGCCCACCCGTAAAATATCACATTGATCATATTTTCGGGTCACAGAATTGATTCCTGCACTTTTAAAGTGAAAATTACAACTTTCTTGCATTATCGCCCAATATTCCCTATTATCGCCCACACGAAAAATATCACATTTATCATATTTTCGGGTCATAGAATTGATTCCTGCACTTTTAAAGCGAAAATTACAACTTTCTTGCATTATCGCCCAATGTTCCCTATTATCGCCCATCCAAAAAATATCATATTCATCATATTTTCGGGACATAGAATTGATCCCTGCACATTTAAAACGAAAATTACAACTTTCTTGCATTATCGCCCAATATTCCCTATTATCGCCCATCCGAAAACTATCATATTTATCATATTTTCGGGATATAGAATTGATTCCTGCTCTTTTTAAGCGAAAATTACAACTTTCTTACACTATCGCCCAACGTTCCCTATTATCGCCCACCCGAAAAATATCACATTTATCATATTTTCGGGTCACAGAATTGATTCCTGCACATTTAAAGCGAAAATTGCAACTTTCTTGTATTATCGCCCAATATTCCCTATTATCGCCCATCCGAAAAAATTTCACATTTATCATATTTTCGGGTCATAGAATTGATTCCTGCTCTTTTAAAGCGTAAATTACAACTTTCTTGCTTTATCGCCCAATATTCCCTGTCATCGCCCACCCGTAAAATATCACATTGATAATATTTTCGGGTCACAGAATTGATTCCTGCACTTTTAAAGCGAAAATTACAACTTTCTTGTATTATCGCCCAATATTCCCTATTATCGCCCATCCGAAAAAATTTCACATTTATCATATTTTCGGGTCATAGAATTGATTCCTGCACTTTTAAAGCGTAAATTACAACTTTCTTGCTTTATCGCCCAATGTTCCCTATTATCGCCCATCCAAAAAATATCATATTCATCATATTTTTGGGACATAGAATTGATCCCTGAACATTTAAAGCGAAAATTACAACTTTCTTGCATTATCGCCCAATATTCCCTATTATCGCCCACACGAAAAATATCACATTAATCATATTTTCGGGATATAGAATTGATTCCTGCTCTTTTAAAGCGAAAATTACAACTTTCTTACATTATCGCCCAATATTCCCTATTATCGCCCACACGAAAAATATTATATTTATCATATTTTCGGGTCCTAGAATTGTTTCCTGCACTTTTAAAGCGAAAATTACAACTTTCTTGCTTTATCGCCCAATATTCCCTGTTATCGCCCACCCGTAAAATATCACATTGATCATATTTTCGGGTCACAGAATTGATTCCTGCACATTTGAAGCGAAAATTACAACTTTTTTGCATTATCGCCCAATGTTCCCTATTATCGCCCACCCGAAAAATATCACATTTATCATATTTTCGGGTCACAGAATTGATTCCTGCACTTTTAAAGCGAAAATTACAACTTTCTTGTATTATCGCCCAATATTCCCTATTATCGCCCATCCGAAAAATATCACATTTATCATATTTTCGGGTCATAGAATTGATTCCTGCTCTTTTAAAGCGTAAATTACAACTTTCTTGCTTTATCGCCCAATATTCCCTGTCATCGCCCCCCCGTAAAATATCACATTGATCATATTTTCGGGTCACAGAATTGATTCCTGCACTTTTAAAGCGAAAATTACAACTTTCTTGCATTATCGCCCAATGTTCCCTATTATCGCCCATCCAAAAAATATCATATTCATCATATTTTCGGGACATAGAATTGATCCCTGAACATTTAAAGCGAAAATTACAACTTTCTTGCATTATCGCCCAATATTCCCTATTATCGCCCATCCGAAAACTATCATATTTATCATATTTTCGGGATATAGAATTGATTCCTGCTCTTTTAAAGCGAAAATTACAACTTTCTTACATTATCGCCCAATATTCCCTATTATCGCCCACACGAAAAATATTATATTTATCATATTTTCGGGTCCTAGAATTGTTTCCTGCACTTTTAAAGCGAAAATTACAACTTTCTTGCTTTATCGCCCAATATTCCCTGTTATCGCCCACCCGTAAAATATCACATTGATCATATTTTCGGGTCACAGAATTGATTCCTGCACTTTTGAAGCGAAAATTACAACTTTTTTGCATTATCGCCCAATGTTCCCTATTATCGCCCACACGAAAAATATCACATTTATCATATTTTCGGGTCATAGAATTGATTCCTGCACTTTTAAAGCGAAAATTACAACTTTCTTGCACTATCGCCCAACGTTCCCTATTATCGCCCACCCGAAAAATATCACATTTATCATATTTTCGGGTCACAGAATTGATTCCTGCACTTTTAAAGCGAAAATTACAACTTTCTTGTATTTTCGCCCAATATTCCCTATTATCGCCCATCCGAAAAAATTTGACATTTATCATATTTTCGGGTCATAGAATTGATTCCTGCTCTTTTAAAGCGTAAATTACAACTTTCTTGCTTTATCGCCCAATATTCCCTGTCATCGCCCACCCGTAAAATATCACATTGATCATATTTTCGGGTCACAGAATTGATTCCTACACTTTTAAAGCGAAAATTACAACTTTCTTGCATTATCGCCCAATATTCCCTATTATCGCCCACACGAAAAATATCACATTTATCATATTTTCGGGTCATAGAATAGAAGCGAAAATTACAACTTTCTTGCATTATCGCCCAATATTCCCTATTATCGCCCACACGAAAAATATCACATTTATCATATTTTCGGGATATAGAATTGATTCCTGCTCTTTTAAAGCGAAAATTACAACTTTCTTACATTATCGCCCAATATTCCCTATTATCGCCCACACGAAAAATATTATATTTATCATATTTTCGGGTCCTAGAATTGTTTCCTGCACTTTTAAAGCGAAAATTACAACTTTCTTGCTTTATCGCCCAATATTCCCTGTTATCGCCCACCCGTAAAATATCACATTGATCATATTTTCGGGTCACAGAATTGATTCCTGCACATTTGAAGCGAAAATTACAACTTTTTTGCATTATCGCCCAATGTTCCCTATTATCGCCCACCCGAAAAATATCACATTTATCATATTTTCGGGTCACAGAATTGATTCCTGCACTTTTAAAGCGAAAATTACAACTTTCTTGCATTATCGCCCAATATTCCCTATTATCGCCCACACGAAAAATATCACATTTATCATATTTTCGGGTCATAGAATTGATTCCTGCACTTTTAAAGCGAAAATTACAACTTTCTTGTATTATCGCCCAATATTCCCTATTATCGCCCATCCAAAAAATATCATATTCATCATATTTTCGGGACATAGAATTGATCCCTGCACATTTAAAGCGAAAATTACAACTTTCTTGCATTATCGCCCAATATTCCCTATTATCGCCCATCCGAAAACTATCATATTTATCATATTTTCGGGATATAGAATTGATTCCTGCTCTTTTAAAGCAAAAATTACAACTTTCTTACATTATCGCCCAATATTCCCTATTATCGCCCACCCGAAAAATATTATATTTATCATATTTTCGGGTCCTAGAATTGTTTCCTGCACTTTTAAAGCGAAAATTACAACTTTCTTGCATTATCGCCCAATATTCCCTATTATCGCCCACCCGAAAAATATCACATTTATCATATTTTCGGGTCATAGAATTGATTCCTGCACTTTTAAAGCGAAAATTACAACTTTCTTGCACTATCGCCCAACGTTCCCTATTATCGCCCACCCGAAAAATATTATATTTATCATATTTTCGGGTCCTAGAATTGTTTCCTGCACTTTTAAAGCGAAAATTACAACTTTCTTGCATTATCGCCCAATATTCCCTGTTATCGCCCATCCGAAAAAAATTGACATTTATCATATTTTCGGGTCATAGAATTGATTCCTGCTCTTTTAAAGCGTAAATTACAACTTTCTTGCTTTATCGCCCAATATTCCCTGTCATCGCCCACCCGTAAAATATCACATTGATCATATTTTCGGGTCACAGAATTGATTCCTGCACTTTTGAAGCGAAAATTACAACTTTTTTGCATTATCGCCCAATGTTCCCTATTATCGCCCACACGAAAAATATCACATTTATCATATTTTCGGGTCATAGAATTGATTCCTGCACTTTTAAAGCGAAAATTACAACTTTCTTGCACTATCGCCCAACGTTCCCTATTATCGCCCACACGAAAAATATCACATTTATCATATTTTCGGGTCACAGAATTGATTCCTGCACTTTTAAAGCGAAAATTACAACTTTCTTGTATTATCGCCCAATATTCCCTATTATCGCCCATCCGAAAAAATTTGACATTTATCATATTTTCGGGTCATAGAATTGATTCCTGCTCTTTTAAAGCGTAAATTACAACTTTCTTGCTTTATCGCCCAATATTCCCTGTCATCGCCCACCCGTAAAATATCACATTGATCATATTTTCGGGTCACAGAATTGATTCCTACACTTTTAAAGCGAAAATTACAACTTTCTTGCATTATCGCCCAATATTCCCTATTATCGCCCACACGAAAAATATCACATTTATCATATTTTCGGGTCATAGAATTGATTCCTGCACTTTTAAAGCGAAAATTACAACTTTCTTGCATTATCGCCCAATGTTCCCTATTATCGCCCATCCAAAAAATATCATATTCATCATATTTTCGGGACATAGAATTGATCCCTGAACATTTAAAGCGAAAATTACAACTTTCTTGCATTATCGCCCAATATTCCCTATTATCGCCCATCCGAAAACTATCATATTTATCATATTTTCGGGATATAGAATTGATTCCTGCTCTTTTAAAGCGAAAATTACAACTTTCTTACATTATCGCCCAATATTCCCTATTATCGCCCACACGAAAAATATTATATTTATCATATTTTCGGGTCCTAGAATTGTTTCCTGCACTTTTAAAGCGAAAATTACAACTTTCTTGCTTTATCGCCCAATATTCCCTGTTATCGCCCACCCGTAAAATATCACATTGATCATATTTTCGGGTCACAGAATTGATTCCTGCACTTTTGAAGCGAAAATTACAACTTTTTTGCATTATCGCCCAATGTTCCCTATTATCGCCCACACGAAAAATATCACATTGATCATATTTTCGGGTCATAGAATTGATTCCTGCACTTTTAAAGCGAAAATTACAACTTTCTTGTATTATCGCCCAATATTCCCTATTATCGCCCATCCGAAAAATATCACATTTATCATATTTTCGGGTCATAGAATTGATTCCTGCTCTTTTAAAGCGTAAATTACAACTTTCTTGCTTTATCGCCCAATATTCCCTGTCATCGCCCCCCCGTAAAATATCACATTGATCATATTTTCGGGTCACAGAATTGATTCCTGCACTTTTAAAGCGAAAATTACAACTTTCTTGCATTATCGCCCAATATTCCCTATTATCGCCAACACGAAAAATATCACATTGATCATATTTTCGGGTCATAGAATTGATTCCTGCACTTTTAAAGCGAAAATTACAACTTTCTTGCATTATCGCCCAATATTCCCTATTATCGCCCACACGAAAAATATCACATTTATCATATTTTCGGGTCATAGAATTGATTCCTGCACTTTTAAAGCGAAAATTACAACTTTCTTGCATTATCGCCCAATGTTCCCTATTATCGCCCATCCAAAAAATATCATATTCATCATATTTTCGGGACATAGAATTGATCCCTGCACATTTAAAGCGAAAATTACAACTTTCTTGCATTATCGCCCAATATTCCCTATTATCGCCCATCCGAAAACTATCATATTGATCATATTTTCGGGATATAGAATTGATTCCTGCTCTTTTAAAGCGAAAATTACAACTTCTTTACATTATCGCCCAATATTCCCTATTATCGCCCACACGAAAAATATTATATTTATCATATTTTCGGGTCCTAGAATTGTTTCCTGCACTTTTAAAGCGAAAATTACAACTTTCTTGCTTTATCGCCCAATATTCCCTGTCATCGCCCCCCCCGTAAAATATCACATTGATCATATTTTCGGGTCACAGAATTGATTCCTGCACTTTTAAAGCGAAAATTACAACTTTTTTGCATTATCGCCCAATGTTCCCTATTATCGCCCATCCAAAAAATATCATATTCATCATATTTTCGGGACATAGAATTGATCCCTGCACATTTGAAGCGAAAATTACAACTTTCTTGCATTATCGCCCAATATTCCCTATTATCGCCCATCCGAAAACTATCATATTTATCATATTTTCGGGATATAGAATTGATTCCTGCTCTTTTAAAGCAAAAATTACAACTTTCTTGCATTATCGCCCAATATTCCCTATTATCGCCAACACGAAAAATATTATATTTATCATATTTTCGGGTCCTAGAATTGTTTCCTGCACTTTTAAAGCGAAAATTACAACTTTCTTGCATTATCGCCCAATATTCCCTATTATCGCCCACCCGAAAAATATCACATTTATCATATTTTCGGGTCATAGAATTGATTCCTGCACTTTTAAAGCGAAAATGACAACTTTCTTGCACTATCGCCCAACGTTCCCTATTATCGCCCACCCGAAAAATATCACATTTATCATATTTTCGGGTCACAGAATTGATTCCTGCACTTTTAAAGCGAAAATTACAACTTTCTTGCATTATCGCCCAATGTTCCCTATTATCGCCCATCCAAAAAATATCATATTCATCATATTTTCGGGACATAGAATTGATCCCTGCACATTTAAAGCGAAAATTACAACTTTCTTGCATTATCGCCCAATATTCCCTATTATCGCCCATCCGAAAACTATCATATTTATCATATTTTCGGGATATAGAATTGATTCCTGCTCTTTTAAAGCGAAAATTACAACTTCTTTACATTATCGCCCAATATTCCCTATTATCGCCCACACGAAAAATATTATATTTATCATATTTTCGGGTCCTAGAATTGTTTCCTGCACTTTTAAAGCGAAAATTACAACTTTCTTGCTTTATCGCCCAATATTCCCTGTTATCGCCCACCCGTAAAATATCACATTGATCATATTTTCGGGTCACAGAATTGATTCCTGCACTTTTAAAGCGAAAATTACAACTTTTTTGCATTATCGCCCAATGTTCCCTATTATCGACCACACGAAACATATCACATTTATCATATTTTCGGGTCATAGAATTGATTCCTGCACTTTTAAAGCGAAAATTACAATTTTCTTACATTATCGCCCAATATTCCCTATTATCGCCCACCCGAAAAATATCACATTTATCATATTTTCGGGTCATAGAATTGATCCCTGCACTTTTAAAGCGAAAATTACAACTTTCTTGCATTATCGCCCAATGCTCCCTATTATCGCCCACACGAAAAATATCATATTTATCATATTTTCGGGTCATAGAATTGATTCCTGCTCTTTTAAAGCGAAAATTACAACTTTCTTGCATTATCGCCCAATGCTCCCTATTATCGCCCACACGAAAAATATCATATTTTCGGGTCCTAGAATTGTTTCCTGCACATTTAAAGCGAAAATTACAACTTTCTTGCAGTATCGACCAATATTCCCTATTATCGCCCATCCAAAAAATATCATATTTATCATATTTTCGGGACATAGAATTGATCCCTGCACTTTTAAAGCGAAAATTACAACTGTCTTGCTTTATCGCCCAATGTTCCCTATTATCGCCCACTTGAAAATATCATAGAAATGACCTACTGACAACAAAATTACTGAAAATTCCAACCAAAAGTACTTGCATGTAACATATTGTGCCCCTCTGCAAATTGAAACTTTGCTTTTTTAAGAAGAAAAATGGAAATTTCCAATTTTTTAAAAGCTGCAAACTTCGAAGCTCAGTAGATTCAAAAATAAGGCGAAATTCAAAAATCGAAAAATGTACTTTTTTCACCCCTTAGTTCTAGTTTCTTCATAACAAATTTCGGAATCTTCCGATGAAAAATGAGGGACTAGATAGATTTTTTCGTATTTTGCCCAAATTGGCAATAAAATCGCTAAAAATGGTTTAAACCAAAAAATTTAAAAAAAATTCCTAATGCAGTAGAAGGTTAAAAACTCGCGTTTAAAATTTGGTACGAATCGGATGAAAAATAAAAAAGATATTCCACTTTAACTACTTTGTTAAGAAAAAAAATGGAAATTTGCCAATTTTTAGAAGTTGCAAACTTTGAAGCTCAGTAGATTCAAAAATAAGGCGAAATTCAAAAATCGAAAAAAGTACTTTTTTCACCCCTTAGTTCTAGTTTCTTCATGAAAAATTTCGATATCTTCCGATGAAAAATGAGGGACTAGATAGGTTTTTTCGTATTCTGCCCAAATTGGCAATAAAATCGCCAAAAATGGTATAAACCAAAAAATAAAAAAATTCCTAATGCAGTAGAAGGTTAAAAACTCGTGTTAAAAATTTGGTACGAATCGGATAAAAAATAAAAAAGATATTCCACTTTAACTACTTTGTTAAGAAAAAAAAATTGGAAATTTGCCAATTTTTAGAAGTTGCAAACTTTGAAGCTCAGTAGATTCAAAAATAAGGCGAAATTCAAAAATTGAAAAAAGTACTTTTTTTACACCTTAGTCCTAGTTTCTTCATAAAAAATTTCGGAATCTTCCGATGAAAAATGAGGGACTACATAGGTTTTTTCGTATTTTGCCCAAATTGGCAATAAAATCGCCAAAAATGGTTTAAACCGCAAAAATAAAAATATTTCCTAATGCAGTAAAGGGTTAGGAACTCGTGTTTAAAATTTGGTAAGAATCGGATAAAAAATAAAAAAGTTATTCCACTTTTAACGGTCGCGGGACGGACAGACGGACGGACGGACGACACTTGCCCCCATCTGTATAGCCCTGTTGGCTAAAAAGCCAACTGGGCTAAAAAAAAAAGACATCGGATCAAAAATGTAGGACGAGATACATTTTTAATTTTTTTCTTCAAAAATTCCCCAAAAATTAAAAAATCACCCGATCGACTAGAAAAGCACAAGCCGTATGCACGACACTTTAGGGGTGCCTCATACCAAAAATAAATCACATCGGGTCAAAAATGTAGGAGGAGACACATTTTAAATTTTTTTCTTTAAAAATTCCCCTAAAATTCAAAAATCACCCGATCGACTAAAAAAGCACAAGCCGTATGCACGACTCCTTAGGGATGCCTCACACCAAAAATAAATGACATCGAATCAAAATTGTAGGAGTAGATGCATTTTGAATTATTTTCGAAAATTTTGCTTTAAAAATTCCCCAAAAATACAAAAATTGCGCGATCGACTAAAAAAGCACAAGCCGTATGCACGACCCCTTAGGGACGCCTCATACCAAAAATAAATGACATCGGGTCAAAAATGTAGGAGGAGATACATTTTAAAATTTTTTCTTTAAAAATTCGCCAAAAATTCAAAAATCACCCGATCGACTAGAAAAGCACAAGCCGTATGCACGACCCCTTAGGGATGCCTCACACCAAAAATAAATGACATCGGATCAAAATTGTAGGAGGAGATGCATTTTGAACCAAAGTTTACTAAATAAACAACTAACTAACTAACTAACTAACTAACTAACTAACTAACTAACGGACACCGCCCGCAAACCGATAGGAATACCCCAGCTTACGTGTAACGTAAGCTGGGCTAATAATGTAATTCGGGAATTCTACGAGGGCAGAATTTAACCTCATCCTATTCCACGACCCGGAACTTCCCCCCTCCCCCCCCCCCCCGGGGAAACTCGCCCTGGAATGCTACCCATCCCCCGCAAGAAATCCCTCCCCCCGTACCTGCTCTGACTACCTCACCATCTTTCTGATTTGTATTCTGGTGGGAACTCGATCAGTACTCAGATATTTTTTTTTTCTATTTTGACTTCGGTCACGTGGTCACTATCATCACTTATGTCGATACTCGATACCCATTTTGAGATCCGAAGCACTTTTCCCGGGAGAAAAAATTGTTTACGTTTTTGAGATTTTACGAGAATCTTGGCAAGTTCCCGGACTGGGACAGTATTCGGATTTTTTTTTTTTTTTTCGTGACATTTTTTTTTTTTTTTTTTTACATTTTGGAAAACCAGAGACAATGCTCAAAAATCACAAAAATGCTTGTGAAACCACAGACAATGCTCGGGAAACCACAGCAAATGCTTGCAAACCAGAGACAATGCTCGACAAATTCAAACATCTGGCCGCCATCATGAAGCGTTGAGATGAAGTAAAAACTGTATAATCGCACCAATCCATCTGGCTCCAAACCTCCAGAGTCCCCAGAGCAGAAGCACAGAGCGTGATAGGCTCTTTCTAGGCCCCAGATCGGCTTTTCTTTTTGTTCCTAAAACGCATCCGACAACTGAATATCATGTGCATAGTCATCAATCCCCACAGACTCATAAAACAGCAGCTCACAATTCAGTGAAAATAACTCAATAATTAGGTCTTTCTATGACGAGAGAACCCAATTAGCGAAGCAAAACAAAAAAAAAGTGTGAGAGAGAGAGACAGAGAAACAAGAATAGTCCATCAAATCAAGCCAGTAGCAGTCTGTGTTTTTCGGTTGAATCCGAGAAGGCGTTGTCCCAAAAACAATACAATTCCAAATAAGGACAGAAAAAATGGCTATCCACAAGTTGGTAAACATATATCGTCAATTTAGAATAGTTCCGATTCAAAAAAAAAAAAAAAAGGCCAGAAAATTATACAAGTGTTTGACAAAGACATATGACCACTGAGCGCTTTCATCTATCGTAACTAAAACACAAGCCTCCTGTTTGATAGCTGATAGTGCAAGTTTACGAGAAATACACTACTGATCGGTTTTAAAATCGAAACCGAAACTGCAGCCAGCCAATAAGGCTTAACTGTAAAAGTTAATTCAAAATTTGATAATTGATTTATGAGGAAAGAACATTCATGACATTTTCCCCCTTTTTTTATTATCATTTATCAATAATTTTCTAAATGTTAATGCTATCATTTTGAAAGAATATGTAACAAAAATATGCAATTCAAAAATATGCAACCGTTGCGGGCATCACATCTGCCGTTTGTTCCCTAGTTACCAACCCCCCACCCCCACCCCACCCCATCCCACCCCCTCACCTACATCAAGTAGCCCTGCTTTTGACAGTTTCCATTTAAGGTATGAGATGAGTTCTGGTATTTCTCGCCAAGAGCCAAGAAAGAAGGCCTTCACATTGTGAGTAACCAAAGGCCTTTGCATTTCATAAAACTGCAACATTTATGGCGGCCACAGAATTTCCGGAATCATTTTTTTTCGGACTTTTCCGGCTTTTTCCGGAAGTTTTCCAACTTCTGAGACTTTTTTTGTCGTGACTTTTCAGGTTTTCCTTGACCTTGACCTTGACCTGTGGTCGCCCTGGAAGATGGTGTAATCTGATTGGCTCATTCCCAAGCCAATCATTTTCCAATGTTGACCGGAACGCACATGTCTATAGATATTGCAATTATATTTAAGCAAAACGCCAGTGAAATACCGACTAACGAAGCATGTACTGAGTTATTTCGACTCAACAACCATGGGTCATTTACTTGTCAACAATACGCCATATTTACTCGAGACTGTTTAACATCTGCCGAGTGTTTTCAAACCTATCCTTGGCAAACCTAAGAAATACCAAGAATGTCCGTGGACATTGTGCTCAGCCAAAATAGCTTCAGTAATAAAATTACAAAAATTTAATTGCTGAAAAAAGTAGTTTGTAATGCTATACAAACTTGTCCACTTATTTCAACCATAAGAAAAAAAAAACAATACAGTAACATCAGGGGTATAGTAACTGGATCCCGGTGGGGAAGAGTCCGCGGTTAGTCCTACGACAGCAGTTGTTCCGGGAGCAACTGACGGAGGCAGTAGTCCCGGGCGCATTGTGTCCTATACCCTCTTTGATGTAGGTGCGGCTCCGAATGCAACCCTCATCACTTTAACCAAATATACCATCACACTCATTATCTCAAATATAGTTACAACTCTGATATATTCTTGGTATTGCCTCCTGATCCTGGAAGACAATCGCTACAAACAAGCGGAGTCTCTTCGCATCCTGATAAATATGTGGCCGCTACAGGAGGTATGATTTACGCCTTTTTGTTCAGGTGAGAAAGGTACAGCACTAAAAACTACTTTTTTCAGACCTTAGTTGGTAAAGTTTTCTGTAAGTTTTTTTACTACACAGATCTGGAAGCTAGTCATAACAACCAGGTTTGACTGGAATTCTTTTCATCCGGGTCAAGATAGTGATCGCTATCAAGTAATGACTAGACGTCTGCAAGATAGACATCAGAAACTGATTAAAACAAAAAACAAAAAAAATAACCGCACGTCGCACAGCTGAAACATATAGTCTTCCTTTCTCATAGGAATAAACTGCATAGCGAGAATAGCTCTAAAGATATAACAGGCAAGCAAAACACCCACAACAAATAAAGTGATTCTCGACTGGGACAGAACTATAAATATTGCCTATAAACCGGTCAGGGAAGACAATGAAAAAAATCGCCTTCTACGAGCTCGCGATTCAGATTCAAACTCCTTAAAGACTGAGCTATTAAGGCAACTGGTCGGGAGACTGGTGCAAGTGGTCAGGCGACTGGTGCAAGTGGTCAGGCGACTGGTGCAAGTGAACAGGCGACTAGTGCAACTGATCAGACGACTGGTGCAAGTGATCAGGCGACTGGTGCAAGTGGTCAGGCGACTAGTGCAAGTGATAAGGCGACTGGTGCAAGTGATCAGGCGACTAGTGCAAGTGGTCAAGCGGATGGTGCCAGTGATCAGGCGACTGATGCAAGTGATCAGGCGACTGGTGCAAGTGGTTAGGTGACTGGTGCAAGTGGTCAGGCGACTGGTGCAAGTGATCAGGCGACTAGTGCAAGTGGTCAGGCGACTGGTGCAAATGGTTAGGTGACTGGTGCAAGTGGTCAGGCGACTAGTGCAAGTGATCAGGGGACTGGTGCAAGTGGTCAAGCGACTGGTGCAAGTGATCAAGCGACTGGTGCAAGTGGTTAGGTGACTTGTGCAAGTGATCAGGCGACTAGTGCAAGTGGTCAAGCGACTGGTGCAAATGGTTGGGTGACTGGTGCCAGTGATCAGGCGACTGTTGCAAGTAATCAGGCGACTAGTGCAAGTGATCAGGCGACTACTGCAAGTGGTCAAGCGGCTGGTGGAAGTGATCAGGCGACTGGTGCAAGTGGTCAGGCGACTGGTGCAAGTGATCAGGCGACTGGTGCAAGTGGTTAGGTGACTGATGCAAGATCAGGCGACTGGTGCAAAAGATCAGGCGACTGGTGCAAATGGTCCGGCGACTGGTGCAAGTGATCAGGCGACTGGTGCAAGTGATCAGGTGACTGGTGCAAGTTATCAGGCGACTCGTGAAAGTGATCAGGCGACTGGTGCAAATGGTTAGGTGACTTGTGCAAGTGGTCCGGCGACTGGTGCAAGTGATCAGGCGACTGGTGCAAGTGATCATTCGACTGTTGCAAGTGATCAGGTGACTAGTGCAAGTGATCAGGCGACTGGTGCAAGTGATCAGGCGACTGGTGCAAGTTATCAGGCGACTCGTGCAAGTGGTTAGGTTACTGGTGCAAGTGGTCAGGCGACTGGTACAAGTGATCAGGCGACTAGTGCAAGTGGTCAGGCGACTTGTGCAAGTGATCAGGCGACTGGTGCAAGTGGTCAGGCGACTGGTGCAAGTGATCAGGCGACTGGTGCAAGTGGTCAAGCGAGTGGTGCAAGTGGTCAGGCGAGTGATGAAAGTGGTCAGGCGACTGGTGCAAGTGATCAGGCGACTATTGCAAGTGGTCAGGCGACTGGTGCAAATGGTTAGGTGACTAGTGCAAGTGGTCCGGCGACTGGTGCAAGTGATCAGGGGACTGGTGCAAGTTATCAGGCGACTCGTGCAAGTGGTCAGGCGACTCGTGCAAGTGATCATGCGACTGGTGCAAGTGATCAGGCGACTGGTGCAAGTGATCAGGTGACTGCTGCAAGTGATCAGGCGACTGGTGCAAGTGATCAGGCGATTGGTGCAAATGTTTAGGTGACTGGTGCAAGTGGTCAGGCGACTGGTGCAAGTGATCAGGCGACTGGTACAAGTTATCAGGCGACTCGTGCAAGTGGTCAGGCGACTGGTGCAAGTGATCATGCGACTGGCACAAATGGTCACACGACTGGTGCGAGTCGTCAGGCGACTGTACAAGTGGTTAGGTGACTGGTGCAAGTGGTCAAGCGACCACTGAAGGCGCATCTAGAAAGAGCACATGGTCATTTTTTATGCAATTTTACCGTTTTTTCGCCGAATAGTTTGGCCGATTTTGGTCAATTCGCCAAACAAAGTCCTAGCCCGTCAAATTTCAACCCAATCAGGCCCGATTTGTAGAAAGAGTAGCATTTTTGTGTATTTTCCCAAATCTGGTCAATATATTGAATGATTTTGGCCAATGTTTTGATCACTTTTCGTTAAACAAGCGATAATTGACTGGGTTAAAAAATGCCAAATGATGACAACGTTAATGCGCAAGCACCTCTGGCACGTACTACTGGCAGATTCCAAACAAATATTATGACATGTCCGCCCAGTGTCGTCACGGATTCTTAATCAGCACAGAAATTAGGTTAAAAGCTTTTTTATGAAGTCTCCAAAGGAAGACATCTTTGTTTTTATCTTTTTGCCCTTCTCTGGCCAATTAGCAGATAGAGTGCTAAATACATGGTAAAACCCGAAGTAATTTATTTATTTATTTTCAAGAGGGGGTGGGGTGAGGGAGGAGGGGTGGGGGAGCTTTTCAGTTGGTGACGCAACATGCTGTTTTCAGTTCACGCTGTTCTAGTTCCAGGCAAAGTTTTCTTCTTGTTTTTGTAAATATCGTCACAATTGTCGCAACGTTTTTACTGAGAACAATACGGAAATTAATGACAATTTTTGGTGCATTTGTCGGGCGCTGATTCTAAGCACAGCCTGCATTCTTTATTATTATTATTATTATTATTATTATTATTATTATTATTATTATTATTATTATTATCATTATTATTATTATTATTAAATTAATTTATTAATTATTAATTATTTTCACATTTACAAGTCCGCAAATAAATGTTGTTGTTGTTGTTGTTGTTGTTGTTGTTGTTGTTGTTGTTGTTGTTGTTGTTGATGATCATGATCTCATTCATCATCTTTTTTTTTTTTACTTCGAGGTTATTTTACAGTACTTTCTAGCATTTCTCAGGCGTTCGGGTTATAAAATGGCCAAACTTACAAACTGCATGTCGCTTGAAAGCTTTTGCTGAGCTCTCAGCTGGACACAATGTCCCTGTACATTCCTTTAACATCTTCAGGTGGGTGAAAAAAACGCCTCAACTGCCCTTTTTTCTTCTTCTTCTTCCTCTTCAATAATCCATTACAATTAAGTCAGTGTAGCAAGCTTCCCATCAAAGCAACTACAGTCGCAGCTTATAGTTTTGACACAAAGTGAATATAATTTTCTTTCTTTCTCGGATGAGACGCAGTAAAGGCCCGCTGTCCCCGCACCCCCCATCCCCCCACTCCCCCCCCCCCCCCCCCCCACCCCCTCCCCACCTCTAACCGTGCCGATGATCACGCGAGGATTAATACCCACTCGCTGTATGAATCAATTACCCACATTCCAAGGCAAAAACAACACCAGCTCCGCCAACGTGCCTCTTGCTGGTTATAGAGGAGAGAGGGGAAAAGGGGGGGGGGCAATACAACCCCTCCCCTCCCCCTCACGCCAACCCCATGGCTCAGTGCGGCCCACGTTGAGTTTCCCAAGCTCACTTGTCTCTATCAACTCACATCAGGTTGTACATGGGTCACACTGTGTAGGGATGTGGGAAAAACACTCAGGTTAAATGAATCTCTTTATTTTTCTACAGTTCCTGTTTCTTTCAGTTTTTTTTCTCTCCACTGCCATTTAGTACACAGACGTTGTTGCTGTGCCTTCTTCTGTTGTTATGGTTCTTCTTAAAATCTTTGATGTTGTTGTTCCTCTTCTTGTTCCTGCTGTTCCTCTTCTCGCTCTTGTCGTAGTTCCTCTATGTTTTCGCTGTGTTGTCAACTGCCCCCCTGTCATCTGACCCCTTTTTCTGCAACCCGGTCGACTGCCCCCCTTCAAAATGGAGGGATGGTCATTTGCCCCCCCCCCCCCCCCCTAATACTATATTTTTTTTTTGGGGGGGGGGGTTCTTGGCTTACAAAGACACAATAAATAAAATTATATTTTATTTTATTTGCCTAAAGTTGGACTTCTACCATAATTGTTAGCATAAGCAAACAAAATATTCATTTTAAATGTCCTTCTCATGTTTCAGTGTCCATTTTGCAGCACTATTTTCAGTGTCACGTTTTCAGTCTTTTCTAACAGTTTTTCGTCACTAATTTAATTGCAATTAGTTGAGGGATCAGTCTCTCCTAAGATCAATATTGGTGAATAGATCAATCGTATCTTACATTCCTGTTGCTGAGCGACAATGAACAGATCAATCGTTGTTTATATCTATTTTACCCAGCGACAATGAACAGATCATTGGTTCTTAGATCTCATTTTGTTCAGAGACGATGAATAGATCAATAGTTTTTCACATCTCTTTATTTTAAACAGAGTTAAAGATCAATGAATATCAATTGTTTGAGAGACAAAAAAAAATTTCCACTAAAAAAAGGAGGAGGGGGGGCAGATGACGACCCCGTCAAATTGCAGGGGGGGGCAGTCGATCGGGTTGCAAAAGAGGGGGGAGGCAGCTGATTGGGGGGGGGGGCAGTTGACCGGGGGGCAGATGATCGTTTACCGTTTGCAATATATTATTCAAGAAATAACCCACTGAAGGAAGTATTTTTGCGTTTTAATTTTTGTCAAGTGTTTAACGTTTCGCTAGGGAAATGAGATCCTTGTTTTTAACTGGGATACGAAACAGAACGATTTTTCCCAACGCTTGGCACCTTTTTATTCCCAAAACCTTAGGAATGGAGACGCCTGGGACTGTTTCTGTGAGATACTGTCAGATACTGTGAGATACTGTCAGATACTGTGAGATACTGTCAGATACTGTGAGATACTGTCAGATACTGTGAGATATTGTCAGATACTGTAGTGATTCTCTCAGTCCATTTCTCACTACAAGATCGCCTGTCAACAGCTCTAGATTTAACGACATGAGGGAACTAACCCCCAACTAGCCCCCCCCCCCCGACCAAACCGACCCCCCCCCCCCCCCGTCACCTCCTCTCAAACCATCCCCTTGCATGTGTCTACCAAAAAAAAACCTGACATACGGCCCAGTACATGTCCTTCTGAAGTAAGAGCTACAAAGGGTCGATCACGTGACTCTTCTCATCTCTACCAATTTGCAATGTAAACTGGATTGGAGCTAAGGACGCTTTGAAATTTAAAAGAGAGGGGCCCAAACAGCGTCCTCATAACACGTCCCCACACTTCCAAGGCACCTCCTTTTTTATTTGCGTCATACTTGCCAATTTAAAATACCCCAAGACTTCTTTTTTGTCAAATGTGTCCCATTATGGACTTGGCACAAGGGATAAATAGATGGAAGTTACATCCTACTATACCAAAAATAGACTAGAGAAGGTGGGGTGGGGGGAGGGGGAGGGGGAGGGGGGAATGTGTTTAAGGCACCAGTGTAAAAGGTGAGACAAAAACAGTGGCATTCAATTACACGCAGCTTTAAATCGTGTGATTGTTTCTCGAAAGAAAATAACTTTTGTTTTCAAGCATAAAATTTGGGTTGTTTCTTATCCCAGTCTTCCGTCATGTCCAATCGAAACGCCAAGATCCTGTAATGGCCTTAATATATCATCCACACTGGAGTGGACCAGCTTTGCGCATGCTCAGGACTGGAACGTTCCGTTACCGACAAGGCAGGCCCAAGCAGCTGAAACGGAATGATAAGATTTCCTCGGGGTTGCAACTGACGTCACTGATACATGCTGAAATAGGAAGTCTGATAACGCACCACTGCAATGGGAGAGAGAGAGAGAGAGAGAGAGAGAGAGAGAGAGAGAGAGAGAGAGAGAGAGGGGGGAGGAGACGACAGAGAGAGAGAGAGAGGGGGGGGGAGAGGAGAGGACAGAGAGAGAGACAGACAGAGAGGAGAGGAGAGGAGAGGAGAGATGGAGAGAGAGAGAGAGAGAGAGAGAGAGAGAGAGAGAGAGAGAGAGAGAGAGCAGAATACCGACAGACAGGCAGGCAGACAGAGACAGCGCAGGCGTTCCAGGAAGTGAGCCACAAATAGAAAACAGGTTAATTGGATGGAATTCTAAGATAGGAAGTCAACCGAGTGACTCCCCCATCAGCAACAATGGCTACTTGTCGCAAAACAACCAAACATGGAAACCTTGCAGGAAGATGGCGCAATAGACAGCGTAAATACCGCGGGGTCACTCCGGTGGGGAATAGGTTCCCAGGCAGAGCCTCTAAAGCATTCTGGTATGTCGTAGCTGGACTAAAAACAGGGCTTTAAGTTTACTTTTCATTAAATCTACCCTGTCAGATAGGCAGGTTGAGAGATCTGCCTGCCCGACTAAACCTCTCAACCCACAGTCCTCTACCAAACCCCTGCCCCCCCCCCCCCCCCGCCCTCCCACCTACGCACACCCTTCCATCCCAGAAAGCTACCTGCCCGGAAAGACAGTAAGGGCCCGTTGCTACCTGCCCGGTCCGATAGGTAAGGTCCCGTAGCTGCCCGCCCGGTCAAACAGGTAAGTTCCTGTAGCTACCTGCCCGGTCAGATAGGTAGGTTGTAGGTACCTGCCTGTTAAGATAGGTAAGGGTCCGCAGCTACCTGTCCAACCTGCGGTTTACATGCCCGGCCACGCTGGGCAACGGTTAACATAAAGCCCTGTAACCGATAGGTTCCTATAAATTTCTATAGTGGTTTGCTCCTAAAAAATAAAACCTGCAATTCAAAGTTCTTTTTTTCCTTTTTTTTTTTTTTGGTCTGTGACATCAATACAAACATAAAAACCTGACACTAGATTATCGAAAGAAATCGTGAGACGTGTTTACTTTTAGCGACAGGAAACAGCAAGATTAATCCATTTATCATTGAGAGGGACAAAGCAATTAGAGAATGAAGCCCTCGCAATGAAAAGAGGCCTGCCAAAGCCATTGATGTTTCCTCTGTGAATTTCCACCCGCCATCACTGCTCCCGAATTGGGGTTTCCGTGACGTACGACACGACGGAAAGGCAGCCCTCTTCCTGACTTCCGGTGACGTAGTGTCTGGACCTATCCAGTCACAAGGCCAGTTAATTAAGAACACACAATGGCGGGTGGGGGAGGGGTAGGAGCGAGGGGGGGAGGGGGTTTGGGGGGAGGGAGGGGGAGGGCAGTGCTGCTAGTACGTTTTTTAAAAAAAGGTATATTTTCACCAAAAAAAAAAAAGGATTTAAAAAGTACGCAATAAAATGCATTACTAGCTTTATGAAAGTACTTCAAGGTTACTTATTGAGTAAAACTACTTATTCCTTCGACACAATCTTGTTTTGTCCGAGTCAAATTTTTCTAAAACAACAACATCTGGTTGGTCCAGTCCGTGGTTTTGTCCCCAGGCAGATGAGCTCAACCAGTGCGCATGTTTATTTAACTTGTGTTGATGTGCGGTTCTTCTATGGACCAGTGCGCACGCTTATTTAACTTGCGTCGATGCCCGTTCGCATTTCGGACCAGTTCGCATTTCGGGCCAGTGGGCATGTCTATTCAATTTGCGTTGATGAGCGGTTCGCATTTCGGACTAGTGCGAATGATTACTTGTGTTGATGCGCGGTTTGCATTTCGGACCAATGCGCAAGTTTATTTAACTTGCTTTGATGCGCAGTTCTTATTTCAGACCAATGCGCATGTCTGTTTAACTGGTGATGATGCGCAGTTCTTATTTTGGACCAGTGCGTATGTTGCTTACAGTTGCGCTGATTAGAGGTTAGCATTTCGGATCAGTGCACATGTTTACTTAACTCGCGTTGATGTGTGCTTCGCATTTCGACCACTGCGCATGTTTATTTGCGTTCGCAATTCGGGCCAATGCGCATGTTTATTTAATTTGCGTTGATGCGCGGTGCTTATTTTGGACCAGTGCCTATATTTACTTGAATTCCGTCGATGTCCGGTTCTTATTTCGGACTAGTGCGCATGTTTATTCAACTTGCGTCGATGCACGGCTCTTTATTTCGGACCAGTGCGCATGTTTATTTAACTTGCGTTGCTACGTGGTTCGCATTTCGGACCGCTGCGCATGTTTATGTACCTTGCGTCCATGCGCGGTTGTTATTTCGGACTAGTGCGCAAGTGCATTTAACTTGCGTCGATGCGCTGTAGGAGGAGTTTCATTTTATATTTTGTTATAATTCCGAAAAAAATTAAAAAATTTTCCATTTCACTCAAAAAGCACAAGACGTATGCATGACCCCACGACTCATACGAAAAATAAATGACATCTGATAAAAACTGTAGGACAAAATGCATCTTGAGTCTTTTTCTTCAAACATTTTCTGATCGACTCGAAATGCACAAGCCGTATTCACGAACGCCTAAAGCATACCTCACACCTAAAATAAATGATATCGGATCAAAACTGTAGGAGAAGATGCATTTTGAGGTACTTTCTTCAAAAATTCGACCAGAAATTAAAAATTCCCAAACTGAGTCAAAAAGCACTTGGTATGCGTGACCCATCTAGAGATGCTTCACACCAAAAATGAATAAAAACTGCAGGGGGAAATGCATTTTGAGGTTTTTTTCTTCAAAAACTCCCCGAAAAAATACAAAAATAGTCCGATTAAATTAAAAAGCACAAGTCGTATGCATGACCCACCTAAGAGGCCTCATACCAAAAATAAATGAAATCGGATAAAAATACAGAAGGCATTTTAAAGTTTTTTCTTCAAAAATTCCCCCAAAACTACAAAAAATGTTCTATCCACTAAAAAGCTGTATGTAAGACCCACCTAGGATGCCTCTTATCAAAACTAAATGAAATCGGACAAAAACTGTAGGGAGAAATGCATTTTGGAGTTTTTTTTCTTCAAAACGCCCCCCCCCCCCAAATACAAAAATAGTCCGATCGACTAAAAATTATAAGCCGTATGTGAGACCCACCTAGAATGCCTCCACCTAAATTAAATGAAATCGGACAAAAACTACAGGAGGAAGGGCATTTTGAAGTTTTTTCTTTTCAAAAATTCCCCAAAAAATGCAAAAATTGTTCGATATACTACAAAAGCGCAAATCATATGCATGACCCATCTAGGAGGTTTCATACCAAAAATAAATGAAATCGGATAAAAACTGCAGGGCGAAATGCATTTAGAAGTTTTTTCTTCAAAAATTCTCCAAAAATACAAAAATTGACCGATCGACTAAAAACGCACGAATCGTATGCAGGGCCCCTTAGGGGTGCTTAGTACCAAAAATGAACGAAATTGGATCACACCTGCAGGTGGAGATACATTTTAATTTTTTTTTCTTCAAAATTTCCCCAAAAATTAAAAATTGTCCGATCGACTAGAAATCTGAAAAGCACAAGTCGTACGCACGATTCCTTAGGGAAACCTCATACCGAAAATAAATGATATCGGTTCGAAAATATAAGAAGAGATGCATTTTGAATTATTTTTGAAAATATTTCTTCAAAAATTCACCAAAAATACAAAAATTGTCCGGTCGATTAAAAAAGCACAACGCCGTAAGCATGACCCCTCAGGGGTGCCTCATACCAAAAAATGAACGACATCGGATCCAAAATGTAGGAGATACATTTTAAATTCGTTTCTTCAAAAATTTACCAAAAATTAAGAAATTATCCCATCGACTAGAAAAGCACAAGCCGTACGCATGACCTCCTAGGGATGCCTCACATAAAAAATACATGACATCGGATAAGAACTGTAGGAGGAGATACATTTTGAACAAAAGTTTAGTAAATAAACAACTACCTAACGAACTAACTAACTAAGTAACTAAGGGACGCCGTCTGCAAACCGATAGGGAAACCCAGCTTACGTATAACGTAAGCTGGGCTAAAAAAGAAGTATAATGCTTTTAAAAAGTATATTCTAGCAGCACTGCGACGGATTAATAGTAATGCTCTGATGAAAAGATTGAGATATCACCCTGACAAAAAAAGTTTTAAAGTGCGACAGACAGACAAACGGAGTGGCATGTAAGAAACTGAACTCGAAGTGCACACCTAGACATAAACTTTCTTCCTGTAAAGTTTGGTGAAGCTTCTTTTTTAAGATTTGTCGCCGACAAAATAATTGCATACCGACGGTTCGACGCGCAGAATTGAACGTAAAATATCAAAAGAAAAGTTATCAAGAGAAAAAACTAAAATAAACAAACTTTTTTGAAGTTCACAAAAACTTAAAACGACATTTATGACATCGAGCAAAAAAAAAAAATATGGAAGACGAAAAAAAGTAGAAAAAGTATAAAAAAGTTTGTTTTTGGCGAAATCTAAAAAAACATATGATACCTTTAAAAAAGTATACTCTAGCAGCACTGGGAGGCCGGAAAAGGGGGCTGTTAGATTTCCAGCGCTTTATGGTATACCTTTTGTCCCGCCCGACATCCGGTGTAAAAAGGGGTCATAAGTTTCAACTTACCCCACCCCCCTCCCCCCCCCCCCCACCCGCCCACCTCACCTCTGACCACCCTCCCCGGACGGAACAATGTATGGAGGTTATGTTACATAAGTAAGCGAGCTGTTTGTTGAGTTAGGAATTAGAAACACAAATGGTGAACGGGTCACTACGGTGGGGCAAAGGCAAGGTTTGAGGGACCCCTTTTATGGTGTAGCCACATCGTCGTACTTGTAAACTGACCTTAATCTCAGACTTGACCTGAAGCTTATCCAAATCCCTTATACTACCATTAACTCACTCATAATACTGCTCACCGAGTCATAAGGTATATTCAGTTTCTAATGTGGATACAAAATTAGGTGAGATTCCTGAAATAACCTTTACCACTGATGGTTCTACTGTAGAACAGGAAACAAGCAGGATGGTTAGAAACCCAAAAACAGGCCATCGCAGATAGCACAGCCCCCAACCGGAACTGAAAATCCAAGATGGTGGCCATTATGACCTTGAAATTGGGTCATGGTCAAATAAAAAAAACAATGTACCCCAAGCAACTTCTATAGGTGACCTATACACTAAATAACGTAGGAACCGGATTATCAGGGTGACAGCAATAGGCAGCGATGAACGGACCGCTCGACAGACACACGGACGAACAGACAGACGGGCAACACCCAAACTTATAGTCCCCCTCCGGGGCCTAAAAGTATAAAACTGGGAATGTTTTTGAAATTGGGGAAGGCGCAACAAAGCCTTCTTGTGGTGTTGAATGTATTTACCTTAAAACTTGTGAATCAAGTCCGTAAGCAGAGGCAGCACTTTCTTCCTGGACGCCGTCACTTGACACTGGTCGTAAATGACCACGTGTTGATGAGCAGACGGGAGCTGGTGTAGTTCTAGGTCTGGGTCCTTGCTTCCGCTCAAAGTCGCGCAGATCTGTGGGGTGAAACACGAAACCTAATGGAAGGTTGTCATGATGGCCACGAGTGGTTAGCGCGTCGGACTGAATGACAAGAACAGGGGGTGGGGACCAAGAAGGGTGGGGGGGACCAAGCAGGGTCGGGGAGGGAGATCAGTGGCGGCCGAGTGGTGACAAGAAGTGGGGAGGGGGGTCAGTGGTGGTCGAGTGGTTAGCTCGTCGGACTGAATGACAAGAACAGGGGGTGGGGACCAAGACGGGTGGGGGGGGGGGGAGGGATTAAATCAGTGGTGGCCAAGTGGTGACAAGAAGGGTTGAGGGGCCATTATGACTGAGTGGTTTGCGCGTCGGACTGGTAACGAGTGGTTTGCGCGTTGGACTGGTGACAAGTGGTTTGCGCGTCGGACTGGTGGTTTGCGCGCTGCACACAACAGTGAGCTGCTTGTCATATCAGGCGATCCATGCTCCAGATGAGTCAGGCACACAGAGGTCACTCACAGGCAAATAAGAAATGGTCATCGAACCCTAGTCATGTTGTTGTTATTGTTTCCAAGCATTCTAAAGAATGCCCTAACACTCGAGAATGTTCTAGAAAGCGATTCCAATCCCAAGCGTAGTTAATACCTATGTAGCTAACAAAAAGAGCCGAAAAGCCGGGGAGGGCGGGAGTAGTGGGCAGTGGTGACGTCATACATCTTTCTTAATTTTCTAAACGTGTTTAATGTTTAACAAAAACCGTGCGACTTATTCAAGGAATAACTACACCAAGTTTGAACTCATTCCGAATTTCCGCTATCAAGATATTTTGCTTAGCAACAACTGTTTACGTAATGACGCCTTTTGTAATTTCACTGCACGGGTCAAAAGTTGAAAGAATCGTCCGGCTGACTCAAGGAATACCCATACAAAATTCGATACGACTTTCCGTTGGCGAGATATTTTACACACAAGAACTTATTCAAATTATATGTATATTTTAACAATTTTGTACATTCAAAATTTTAACTATATATATATATATATATATATATATATATATATATATATATATATATATATATATATATATTAACCCCCAAAAGAAGAGAAAAATATCATAAAAAGATTTCAAGATCATAAGCATATTTGTTACTGTTTCTTTTCTTTTTTTTTCTTTGCAGAACTCTATAAATGTGCATAGCATTTAATGAGTTTTAAAGACATGGCTCAAAGTTGTAAAACGCTGATACTTGTGATTCTAATGAACAATAGTCACACTGCGAATATACAACGCTGCAGTTCCAAGCATTCTAGAGTGAACCATATTTGCAATGCCAAAGCTCGGGGTTTCCCGGGTTCTGGGCGGGTTTTAGGTCACGGGGCTTCGGGGCCAAAATTCTGGTCCAGACCCATCCCTAGGTGGTAGAGGGGGGAGAATTAGGGTGGGGCTGCCTTTAACAGGAAATGACAGCACCGAGTAGACCAATAATCGATCACTACATCGACTAAGGATTTATTCTTCCATCTCCCCCTCCCCCCTCCCTTCCCCACAAAAAAAGACAAAAACAAAACGAAACAGAAGAAAACTGCTGGAGTATTGTGGGGAAGAAGCTGCACTGCAAACCTTGAGTACGATTCCCAGTCATCTGCTTGCTGTCATTTTAGAGCATTTTCGAGCCTTCAGACAGGAAGACACACAGCACGGTCATTTGTCTCGCCAATTCCAATAATTGCGTTACTGCCATTTCCCACGATAGCTGTCTATTAATTGAGGGTCGATGATGTGACGTAATGTGGCGTCATAATCGCCTTGTTCTGGCATAATTAGATGACGCTATCTGCAGGTATCACCCAAGCAAGGAATAATTCAACAACCCGCACAATTTCTATCCTGCACTATTCAACAACCTGCGCGATTCAACAACCTGCAAATTCATTATACACATCATATTTTATCTCTTATCACACCTTAATTCTTCTCATGTCTTACCTATTGGCATACTTCAGCATTCATCGCACCTTATCTCTTATCACACCTTATCTCTTATTACACTGTCTCTTTTTGCAGCTTATCTATTATCACACCTGATCTCTTATCGCCCTTTAACTCTTATAACACCGTATCTCTAATCACATTTTGTCTCTCATCACGCCCTATCTCTTATCGCACCCTGTATCTTCTCGCACCTTATCTCTTATCGCACCCTGTATCTTCTCGCACCTTATCTCTTATCGCACCCTGTATCTTCTCGCACCTTATCTCTTATCGCACCTTATCTCTTCTCATAGGTTATGTCTTATAGCACCTTATATCTTACCATTCCTTATCGCACCTTATCTCTGGCCGCACCTTATCTCTTATCGCACCGTATCTCTTATCGCACCGTATCTCTTATCGTATCTCATCTCTTATGGTACCTTATATGTTATCACGCCTTATTTCTTATCGCACGTTATTCTGGTCGCACTTTATCTTTTATTGCACCCTGTCTCTTATCGCAACTTATCTTTCATGAAACCGCATTTCTCATCGCACCTTATCTCTTTTCACATCTTATCTCTGATCAAACCTTTTCTCTTATCACACCTCACCTCTTGTCACAACTAACTTCTTATCGAACCTTATCTCTTATCACATCTTATCTCTGATCAAACCTTTTCTCTTATCACACCTCACCTCTTGTCACACCTAACTTCTTATCGAACCTTATCTCTTATCACATTTTATCTCTGATCAAACCTTTTCTCTTATCACACCTCACCTCTTGTCACACCTAACCTCCTATCGTACCTTATCTCTTATCGCCGGATCGTCGCAATACACGGCCAGTTGCCTGTGCGCCACTCCACTGTCAGTCACTGTCAAGCTCATGATGACAGCCCCGCCCACTTCCTGCCGCTCCGTGAAAGACCTCAGATCCTGTACGGCATTTCTCCTGGCTAGAAAGTCCTGAAAAATTGAAGGCGTTGTTAAGGTAAAATCATTATATCCGAGAACTGATTTCTCCGACAGTTGATTATTGCTTCTTCGCAAAGGATGAAAGGACACGCAATAAAGACAAATCAGTTACACCGAGTGATTCCAGCTTACGCACTGTGTTCTGCACCGACTGAATACACCTTATGCACTCTGTTCTACACCGAGTGAATAAACCTTATGCACTGTGTTATACACCGAGTGATTCCACGTTATGCACTGTGTTCTACACCGAGAGATTCCACCTTATGCACTCGGTTCTACGCCGACTGATTACACCTTATGCACTGTGTTCTACACCGAGTGATTACACCTTATGCAATGTGTTCTACACCGAGTGATTACACCTTATGCACTGTGCTATACACGGAGCGATTACACCATATGCACTGTGCTCTACGTTGTCAACGACAGAATACCCAATCTTGTCAAACTTAGTTTTGTATTTTTGTATTTTCTGAGTGAAATCTTACTTTATGGTAAAAACAAAGCGTGCCCTTGCAGCAGGAACACGTTGCCATTTTATCACAAAATCCAGGAAAAACAGTCATAACGGTCCCATATAGACACACCTCCATAAGGTATCTTGTACTAATGCATCGTGAACCGCGTCAAATTAAGACACTATGCCCGAGCAGGGAGCAGATTATGATAAAAGAGTCTCTACGCCCACCACATGGGTGTAGGATAACTGAGCAACCGGAAAAGTGGCCACCAATCATAGTGGCCACCGGACAAGTGGCCACCGGTCAAGTGGCGTCCGTCACACGTCATCAGGAGAGACGTCCGCCACACGTGATGAGGAGACACGTCCGCCACACATGACAAGGAGAGACGTCCGTCACACGTGATCAGGAGAGACGTCCGTCACACGTGATCAGGAGAGACGTCCGCCACACGTGATCAGGAGAGACGTCCGCCACACGTGATCTGGAGAGACGTCCGCCACACGTGATCAGGAGAACGTCCGCCACACGTGATCAGGAGAGACGTCCGCCACACGTGATCAGGAGAGACGTCCGCCACACGTGATCAGGACAGGCCTCCAACACACGTGATCAGGAGAGACGTCCGCCACACGTGATCAGGAGAGACGTCCGTCACACGTGATCAGGAGAGACGTCCGCCACACGTGATCAGGAGAGACGTCAGCCACACGTGACCAGGAGAGACGTCCGCCACACGTGATCAGGACAGACGTCCGTCACACGTGATCAGGAGAGACGTCCGCCACACGTGATCAGGAGAGACGTCCGCCACACGTGATCAGGAGAGACGTCCGCCACACGTGACCAGAAGAGACGTCCGTCACACGTGATCAGGAGAGACGTCCGCCACACGTGATCAGGAGAGACGTCCGCCACACGCGATCAGGACACCGGAAATCAGAGCAGGTGGGATCATCCGCACGGTTGTAAGGCTGTGTTTATCAAGTCAATCTACACTGTCACTTGACATGACAGAGGTAATGCACGGTGCTTTTGTTCCTTTCTTTTTTTTTTTTTTTTTTTTTTTTTTTTTGTTTTTCCTTTTTTTAATCTATTTTCTAACCTGATGTATTTTTTTATTTATTTAGTGTAGTGTGTTTCGATCAATCTCTTCCAGGAAAGGAAGTCGATTCTGAGCCTAAAGAGTTGCTAATCGAATAATCGATTTCTTGTCGCGAACACGTGACGTGACGTCATCAGACAGACCTCTGCGCTGACGGGCAGGGAGCTCATGGCCAATGAGAACTTGTCGTCTGCTCGGATGACCTTGACATCTTTCCGCAGCAAATCATCGTTGCTCAAGCCTGTAAAAGTCCACCTAAATATCAAATACGACATTCCGAAGTGTTTGAAGACTTCACGTTATCTATCGTATCTGAACGTCAACAAAAACCTAGTGTTTATGTTTGTATCGGTTTTTGAAAAAGAACCAAATGTTATAAGACATAACGAGTTGTCAGAATATGATTACAAGGAAAGCATGCATCACTTTTGACTCTCGCGGTTTATTTTCAAGCTGCTCAGATATAAAGGGGTCACCTGCTTCCGGTTACCGTGACTTATCCACAAAATCTTCCGGGAGGAGGCGGGGAAAGAGGGTCTGAGGGGTTACAGATGACACTGATATTCGCACCCAGGTTCCTTTCTTCAGAGCCAGAAAAGACTCCAGATCTTCTCTAACACTGTACTGCATCTATCTCGTTGCCTTTCCACTCTAACTTTTTACCAACACATACTCTATCTCTACCCAGGGTTGGAAATTACCTTTTCTTTTGGGGGCCCTTCAGGCCACCGGGGCAGAAATTCACGAAGATTAAGGGGGGGGGGAGGGAAACATACACTTTAGCTGTTTTATTTCGAGGGCTCGGTAAACCACAAAGGTAGGGGCCCCCGAGCCAAAATCAGGGGGCCTCAGGCTATCCCACCCCTGCCAATTCACAGCCCTGTCTACCCAGTACAGCATAATTCACAACGACATATTTTATTTCAGTTAAAAAGTCGGCATTCCAAAATGAACATTTTAAAACTTGCTTCATTTTGCTCACGTGCTTAATGTCAGACCTGAAATGTCCATTTTGGCCGCCTGTATGTCATCAAACGTCTTCTGTCTGTTAACCCCTGTGAGGAGGCCCTCCAGCTGGTTGACAATGCGCACGTCCTTGGACGTTGTCCTTCCGGCTTGCTCCGACAGACAAACCGTGTCCAACACGATGCACTCTGCAAGAACATTTCAAAACAAACAACATCGAAACGTAAGCGGTCTTTTCTAAAACATTCTCTTCTACGCGGCAAATGGTGGAGTGCATGTGCACCTTAAATAAAACAATCTGTGAGCGATGTTATATATACCTAGAAAAACAAGAATGTCCACGGACATTGTGATCAGCTGAGATCTCATAAATCAGGTATCACAATGTTTGTAGGGTCGCCCAAAAGTGGTAGAAGCATTTTAAAAAATGGAACATTTTTCAAAGACCGACATTAGCCAGATCTCTGGCGGTTGACCAAAAAAGTGAATGTCAGGGAAGTTCTAACCTTGTATTACCCCTACCAAATTGACAGCAATCTGACTGAAAGGACTTGCAGAGGAAGAACTATTTTTAAAAAAAAAATAATCCTTAAAATTTTCAAACGGCGACATGAAATAAATTTTTGGAGGTTAACCATTTGAAAGCTGTGGGAGAGGAAGCATTTTAGGGACAGATGTACATACAGACCCCCCCCCCCCCCCGACCCCCCCCCCCCCCCGCCAATCCCACCACATGTCGTTATATCACCACTGACGTCCGCCTACCGAACAAGAGCTGTGAGATTTCACCAGGAATCTTAAATCCACCATCGTTGAGTAACTTTTCAGCCACCAGAGTGCAGCACGAGCCAACCAGTTCGATCTGTACATCCACACTGTAACATTCGGAGAGATCAAACGGCTGAAAGGTTAAACGGTCACGCAATAAATGACAAAATTTCTCTGTTTTCTTAACATAACAGCAAGAGAAATATGTATACTATAACATAAATATATCACAATATATATATTTCAGGAGGAAAACAAACAAGTTCAGTTCGAATGATTCTTATTTTTTGGGGGGCACAACAGGAAAACAGTCAGCAAAAACATTTCCACAGGAACCCTGAGCTTGACGACAGGAACCTTGAGCTTGACGACAGGAACCTTGAGCTTGACGACAGGAACCTTGAGCTTAACGACAGGAACCCTGAGCTCGAAGGAAGAGGACAATGTTAAAACGGAAGTGCTCAGTGGAACGAGACTGGCTGACAAACAGCACAAAATAATGCTCGTACCAGTATTTCTAACAACACACAAATATCGGGCACAGTAGGGTCTTACTTCCGTTAAGATACTGTGTTAGTAAGGGTCGTACTGGACCATGCATGGTCCCGTATACACTAAATCGGCAATTTTTCTTTTCTTTTTTTTGAAAACGTGAAAATATTCATATTTTTATTCAATGCACAGCGTCTATGACACTGGCGGCATGTCAATCCCTGACACTGGCGGCGTGTCAGCCGATGACACTGTTGACGTGTCAATCGACCTGCAGAAGGACACACTATAAACTTATCCAAAATAATCACAACGCCCAATCCCAAAATCTTCCTCTGGACCCCATCCCCACCACCCCCCTCTCCCCCCCCCCCCCCCCCACCAAAAACAAAAAACAAAAAACATCATGGTTTGAATCTCATTTGATTTGTATCGATCTCAAGTGTGAACCCTTGTAACTTCAAATTTTTCAGACAAAAATCATGCCGAGGACATTCATACAGCGGAGAAAATGAAACTTGGCAGACGTGAGACATTGAGAAAGCATGTGAATGGCGAGGTCGTGATACTGTGACACTGTGACACGCACCCTTCCTGCTCCGGCCGCGCTCTGACGCGATGGTCAATCACGTGACGTACCCTGTCCTCCAGGCCCTCCTCTCCCGCACCCAGAACGTTGTGGTCCACCAGCGTCAGCTCCAGCCTCTCCTTGACCTTGCCCAGGTCAAGGTCATCCCTGAAGGTCAAGTGGCTGGCTGTGATGCCGTGGCGGCCCAGGACAAAGCGTGACTCCGTCCTCAGCGGGAAGTCGCTCCTCGGGATGTTGAGCATCGGGATCGTGCAGGACGAGCTCTCGGTGTTCATCTGGAATAAACAACTCACTACCAGCTCGCAATATGCCGCTTGCCTGAAAATGGACTCTCTCATTTTCAGGTTTTTTTGTTTTTTTTTGGAGTTGTCGTTGTTGTTGTTAGTTCGGTTTGTTTTGAGTGTGTTTTGTGTGTGTGTGTGTTTTTTTTTTGTTTTGTTTGTTGGTTTTTTTTTTTTTTTTGGTTTGTTTGTTTGTTTGAAAAAACAAGTTACAGCTTAAGGGCAAGAAAAATACAAAACATCTTACCTGGTGCTTGTAGAACGCGTAGGACAGAGCGGAGACGACCGAATCTAGGTCACATGCCTCGTTGCCCAGGACAACATGCAGCGCACCTGCAAATGTCCCGCTGCGCACCTGCGTAAAAAACACGCTATAAGCTAAGTCACGATATCGCGCCCATATTTAGAAAACAACATAGTGGTCGGCCATTTCCAAAATTCAGCGAGCCATTTATTAAATAAGAATGGGGTTCACGAAGATTTTTCGCTCATAGCGACGCGATATTTTTGCACTGATGTTAACCGGAAGCAGGCACTGTCTATTTCATCTGACCTGATGACATAACGGGTTTACATGGCAAAGCAACCAACAGTTTCCATCAACCAATCAGCCCATGTGCTTGAAAAAAGTCACAGACAAAACAAAAGACATCCCTATTCGGCATACCACTGTTTACAAAAATCACACTGTAGAGATACACACTAGAGATACATACTACACAGATACACACTCCAGAGATACACACTACACCGATACACACTGTAGAGATACACACTACACATATACACACTCCAGAGATACACACTACACAGATACACACTGTAGAGATACACACTACACAGATACACACTCCAGAGATACACACTACACAGATACACACTGCAGAGATACACACTACACATATACACACTCCAGAGATACACACTACACATATACACACTCCAGAGATACACACTACACATATACACACTCCAGAGATAAACACTACACATATACACACTCCAGAGATACACACTACACATACACACTTACCACGTCGCTGCAGCTTTTCAGATATCTCAGCAAAGAGCACTCCATGCGTGACGTCAGCGTGACGTCAGCTCATCCACCGACAGCCTGTACATAACAATCGACGGAATCGAAGATCAAGCATTTAATTGACATGTCTCTGACAAAAGGGATTCACTTGCTGAAATTTTATTTTTTTAAGAGAGTGAAATACCTCAAAAGTGAGATATGATTTGAAAAAAGCATCCCATATTTCTCTTAAATGTAAGATGGGTTATGGAGGACAGCGCATGCAGTTGTCAGATGGTTTACCTATGTGATGATTTACATGTGTGATGATTTACTTGTGTGCTGATTTACTTCTGATGATTTACCTGTGTAATGATTTACCTGTGTGATGATTTTCATGTGGTGACTTACATGTAATGATTTACTTATGTGATGATTTACACGTCATGATTTACATATGATCATTTACTTTTAGATGATTTATTTCTATGATTTAAACGTGGTGATTATTTACATGTAATGGCTTACTTGTTTGATGATTTACATGTGATGATTTACTTGGATGATAGGTTACTAGAAGTCTTTCTGTAGAGATCAACTCAGAAAGTGTACACGTGATCCCTTTAATAATCTGGCCAAACATCTTGGGCCAATAGATTTCTGACAGTTCACTCTACTGAAACCAATTTTCTGAAATATATTTCCCAACAGGCACCCAAATATAAATGGTCTGAAGTTCTAACTATAACGCTTTTATGATATCTATAATTTTACTGGAACACTACATATAAAACCCGGCAGGTAAAAGCCCACATGACGAACTGGAAAGCCATATCCCGACGCCTGGATTCAAAGTTGTCAAATAAAGGAGTATTATAGCTAAATTGGGGTACAAAATCTGTACTTAGTATGTTTCAGAATTTTTTCTAGAAACCTCTAGGCCCCCAAACACAAAAACGTGGGGTCCTAAACCCCCTTATCTTATATAAACCCTATACTTGCCGCTTTTAAAATTAAAATGACGTCGAGTCGAACGCAAGTTCATTAAAACACACCATCCCTCGAATGAATCAAAGTTAAAAGCATTCTTTTGCGAAGTAAAAAATCTGCGTATTACACCGCGTTAATCGAAACAAATAGCGGAGACCAAAAAGCTCTTTTTCGAGTTGTAAACTCATTGACAAAGAGGTCAACTGTTTCACCATTTCCGGAAGCTGATTCTGATAAAGATCTGGCAAATGAATTTGGATTATTTTTCAAGTCTAAAATAGACAAAATTGTGAATTCTTTCCCTGGGAAGACTAAAAATAGTACTCATAGTAAAAGTTCCTTGAAATTTGTTAGCCTTAGTGAATTTAGTAAAATTACTCAAAAGACATTAAATCTTTCGTGCTCAGCTCAGCAAGTAAGCAGAGCATTCTTGATCCATTGCCAACGTTTTAGTAAAGCAATCTATTGAAATTCTTTCTCCTATGTTTTGTCAAACAGTGAATACATCACTAACCAAAGGTACTGTGCTGTCTTCAAGCATGCCACAGTAAACCTCTACTTACAAAAATCTGGTCTAGATTTGGAATATAAAAATTACCGATCAGTCTCCAACCTTTCGTTTTTGTCAAAAATTTTTGAAAAGGCCGTTGCATATCAAATAGACGCTTTCTGTGAACTTCATAATTTAGACGAACAAATGCAGTCCGCTTACAGGAAACAACATAGTACAGAATCAGCCCTAATAAAAGTTCCAAACGACATATTAATGGAAACCGATCGACATGTCATGTGAACTCGCTACCAACTTTTTTGGTCAAGCAATGTTTGCCGGAGCTACTACCAGTTATTACAAGGATCGTGAATCTCTCTCTAGAAAGTGAATCGGTTCCACCAGAGTTCAAGAAAGCTGTAATCCGCCGGCGGCTTAAAAGCCGTCACTACCACGGGTAGTTAAGAAATTACAGACCGGTTTCAAATTTAGCGTGCGTATCCAAGCTTATTGAGCAAGCTGTGTGTGTTCAAATGACGCATCATATAGAGCGGTGTGGTTTGAAAGAACCTCTTCAGTCAGCCTATAGAGCGTTCCACAGTCCAGAAACTACTTTGGTTAAAGTTTTTAAGTTACCTTGATGAGGTAAACGCCGTCCTTCTGACTCTTCTGGACCCCAGTGCAGCTTTTGATACCGTTTATTACAGGATACTCATCCGCAGGTTGTGTCAAACACTGAGAATAAGCGGTGCTGCACTGAGGTGGTTTGAGTCATATCTGGATAATCGTACAATATGTGTCTGTGTGGATAGCCATTATTCGGAAGAAGTGTCAATAGACTGCGCTGCACCCCAAGGTTCCATACTTGGACTGCGTGAATACTGTTCATATACCATCCCGCTTGGCTCTCTCCTTCTACTGCTAGCTCTCCTATTCCACTTCTTTGCGGATGAATCGCAACTGTGGGAGAAAGTGTATCCCGGCTTGCTTGCAGATCAATTGTCCACCGTGAAACATACCGAACACAGTATAGGTACGGTGGCAAAGTGGATGTTTAACAATAAACTTCAGTTGAACAAGGATAAGATGGAGTTTATGGTTATAGCGAGTTCATACAATCATCGCCGCATAGCAGTCGACCACCTCGATCTGGAGGGCGACGTGATATTGGATAAGTCCGCCCGCAATCTCGGCGTGATCGTGGACAGTACTCTCCATGCTGGATCATGTTAATCACGTTCGAAAGGCAGGTTTCTACTACTTGAGCTGGATTAAAAAAGTGCGTAATTACCTCAGTGAAGAAACTACTAAAGCCATCGTTCACTATTGCAATGGTACTCTAGTCCACCTTCCACATTGCATTATAGACAAACTAAAAATTCCCATGAACGCTGCTGCACGCATTATCAGACGTACCCCTCGTCGCGAGTCTACTACTTCAGTACTGAAAAGGTTGGATTGGCAGCCTGTCCATCAGAGAATAAACTTCAAGGTCCTATGCCTTACGTATAAGGCGCCCAACAATGAGGGGCCATAAACCAAATTGAGACTTGCGGTTTTATACTGCTCATAGATTATGTGTGCTTCGATGGTTAAATACGGTGAACGCGCGTTTAGTTACGCCGCCCCGACCCTGTGGAGCGCTCTACCAGATCATATCAAGACATCCGGTGTTTATAAAAAGAATCTGAAGACTCATGTGTTTAGTCAACACTATGGGTAAATTAAATTTTAAAGGATTTTTTATACTCTGCGCTAAGCGGCTGAGCTGATAAAAACACAAATAAATAAATAGACCAGAGAGGGGAAGAAAGAGAGAAAGGGAGAGGTGGTGATAGATAGATAGATAGACAGACAGACAGACAGACAGACAGATAGACAGATAGACAGATAGATAGATAGATAGATAGATAGATAGATAGATAGATAGATAGATAGATAGATAGAATGCTAGAGACAAGCTTTCGCATTATGAAAGATCGCACAGATCAAGGTTGTCCCACAAATCGCACAAAACATATAAATCACATGAGATCTCATAGATCTCATTCTAAGGAGAATAAATCCCGAAAGGAGGCACGAACGAATGAGCGCTCTGTTAATCGACGTCTGACCATAATATCAGCCCTTCTAAGTCGGGGGATAAAAAAACTACATGGTCTTAAGGACCTGGATCTGCGTCATCGGCTAGTTGGTCTATAAACAAAGAACATGAATTGAGATAGCTCAGACAAATCATAAAAAGACAGTTTTACAAACGATAATGATGAATTTTCATTCTCACCGTCAGATACATTGCTAGAGATAAGAACATTTCCGATACTGAAGCTGAAAATATGGCCCCAAAAGGGGCTGATGATGATTTGTCTGATGGCGAAATAAAGGATCAAACTGAAAAGACAATGGAGGGGGTCATTTTGAAGGAATGGCTGCGGACTTAGGCTCGCCCGGTGGGAAAAACGGCTGCAAGACTGATTGACGAATGGTTTCCGAAAGAAATTGATTCGGAATTTATAAAATCTCTATAAAACATGCCGAACCCGAAAATACCGAAATGCTTTCATCGAAAACGATGAATATTGAGATTTTTCGGAGTTTGAGTGACAATGTAAAAAAGCGGGATTTCATGTTGAAATGTATTCAGGAAAATGTTATGAGAGCTTCTACAGCTCATTAGAGTCATTGACACTATTGTTGACAATAAAGACAAGTTGTCCGATGATATAGGGCAAAAAAATTGCCCAAAACACTTCGGCTGCCGTAAAATTAATGGCCAAAGCATCCCACGATTTATCCACCGCAAGAAAGCAATTGATTGATTGATTGATTGGTTTAACGACACTAGCAACCCGTTAGGATCATATTGTGTCAGTTCTGTTGCTATACGAAGAGTCATTTGAAACTAAAATCGATTAAAATAGACAAAACAAGTAGTGTATAAATCTAAAATCAACTAAATTCAGTTTAAAACTTACTGTACATGTGTTTTTCTTTCAGAAAAGAAATAATTTTGCTTGGTGCTACCTTTGTAAAAAGGTCTTTCATGGAATTCACACTGTAGTAGCGTGAACGAATGTTCTGAAAATCTACGCAATTGAGTAGAATATGTTTTGCAGTCAAACGTTCTTGACAACCAATACACTGTGGAGGCACATCGCCTCTCAGAAGATATCCGTGGGTGATGTATGTATGCCCGATTCGAACTCTATGCATAACCGTTGTGTCGCGAATACTGCCAAAGCTAGGTGTTTTTCTCCAACTGTTGGTTGGATTTGAAAGAGTTTGTTATTTCTTTGCTCGTTCCATTTTTGTTGCCAAAGGTTTTTTACATAACTTGAAATATGGGGTTTAAAATCGGAGTATGGTATGAGAAGGTCGGATATGTTGTAGTTTAGCGCCTCTTTTGCTGCCTGATAATGTCCAAGATAACGAGACAGTTTCCGAGAAATACTGGAAGAAGTAACTCGGGATATTATGCAATGCAGCAGAATAAGCAGCGTTTTTTTATAAAAAAAGAACCGAGCACAGTATGATCTTCAAAATCATTATCAAAATCAAAATTGTTGGATGCATCAGCAACCTTCGTACGAAAGCAAAAAAAGCCGTCCATGTCACACACACTGACCAAGAACTAGATATCAGTTTAGCGCCACCATTTGAAAGGTTAGTCACCGTAATATAACTTTTGAGTTAGGTCATCTCAAAAAACAAAACGATCAAGCTTTATCAGGGTTTGTTGGTGGAAGATTAAAATATTTTCAAAAGTTCTGGAAAACTTTCACGAATGATAAAAGGACCATACAGAGCGTTCGAGGATTTCCTATTTCCTTGGACGGAAAAGAAATAATTGACTATTTCTCACACCAAATCAAATTCAATTAAAAAGAGCAGTTAATTTCGGTTGAAATCGATACAATTGTCATTATGGATCCAGAGGATGACGAAGAGGGGGAATATATCTCCAATTTTTTCAAGGCCCAAAAGCTCAGGAGGGGGGGGGGGCTGCGTATCATTTTAAATTTGAAAGAATTCAATAAAATGGTAGAGAAAACTCATTTCAAAATGCAGACTTTGAATACTGCAATCCAGTTAGTGAAACGGAATGCTTTCATGGCAAGCATCGATTTCAAGGATGCACATTAATCAATTCCTATCAAAGATGCCCACCGAAGGTTTCTTATGGAAAGACCAAAAAGTACAATAAGTCGGTCTCCCGAACGATCTGTATAATGGTCCAAGAGATTTTACTAGAATTGCAAAAGTTTTGTTCAGGTACGTCAGAAAAGTGGTGTAAATATAACTCACTTCATTGACGACAATTTTCTTACAATCAAGACTTTTGGAAGTGCTTCTCTGATGTCACGTTTACGGTTATTGCCAGTTTAAATGCAGGTTTTTGTCATAAACTGGGAAAAATCGATACTGGTTCCAACACAAACTTTAGTATACTTGGGTTTTATTTTGAACACTATCGAAATGACCGTAATAATGACACCAGAGAAAATTCTCAAAATAAAGAAACTCGTAAAGGAAGTTTTGCAGAAAGAATAGGCTACTCATGAAATTTTAGCTACACTTGTGGATAAGCTGGTGTCCACATTTCCTGACGTGAAATATGGTCAGTCATTTTACAGATAACTGGAAACTGAGAAGAACATTGGTCTGAAAATTCATAAAGGTGATTATTCGAAACAAGTTTAACTGTCAACAAAGGCAAAGCAGGATTTAAATTGGTGGTTAAATAATTTGGATTCAGAATACATGTCCGTTGTAGAGAAAAGCCCAACTAAAACTGTAACTTGTGATGTTTCAAACTTTGCTTGGGGAAGGGGGGGCTGGACGGAAAATGGTTATACACAAGGTGGCTGGTCGGTTGAGGCTGGTCGGAACTTTATGCAGTTTTGTTTATACTGGAAAGCCCGTGCAAAAATTTCCAAAACGAGGTCATTAAGGTCCAGTCAGACAATGTGGTCACGGTCTCCTATATCAATAATATGGGAGGGAAAATACAAAACTGTTTTGATATAGCAAGGCCTATATCGAAATGAGCCATAAATAGAAACAACTGGCTAATAGCCACTCATATTCCGGGAAAGTTAAATACTCAAGCTGATGCTTTAAGTAGATCATTAACGGTCAACACAGAATGGTCCCTAAATAACTTTGTGGTTTCAAAAGTGAGGGAACATTATAGATGGCTTGACTTTGACTTGTTTGCTTCCAGAAATAACAATAGGTTGAAAAAGTTTGCATCTTGTTTACCGGACCCAACAGCGACCATGTGTGATGCCTTTTCCTTTAATTGGAATGACTTAGAGAATTATGCCTTCCCTCCATTTGGATTGGTAGGGAAGGTGTTGAAAAAAGTTGAAGAAGAAAACTCTAGGATTGTTATAGTCGTTCCATATTGGCGAACCAGTTTTTGGTGTACGAAACTCTTAGAGATGTCTGTTGACATACCCTTTTTTGTTCCACCAGGCAGACACCTTCTGTCCAACACAGTTCAACAAGGATAGCAGTTAAAGTCGGGGCTTCTGATCTGTTGTATTCAAGCATTGGGACAAGATATGGGTTATCAAAAGAGGTCAAGGACATTATTTACAACTCGTGGAGAAAGGGAACTAGAAAGCAATATGGAACTTACCTACCCAAGTGGAAAGCTTTTTGTCAAAAAAAAAGGGAGAAGATCCTTTTCAGACGCCTGTACACATATTTTTGGAATGTATACTTGCACTTTATTCGTCAGCTTTAGGCTACAGTGGTATGAATACTGCTAGGAGTGCTGTCAGTTGTGTTTTACTTATCGGGCAGCACATGTTAGTGAAAAGATTCTTGAAAGGGATCTTTAATGCAAGGCCAACTTTGCCTAGATACACTCACACTTGGGATACTGTACCAGTTCTTAAAAAAAAACTGGAAGAAATTCATCCTCCACATCAGTTAACTCTAAAAATGTTATCTTTGAAATTAGTGTTACTTTCAGCATTACTGACAGCACAGAGAACCCAGTCTTTGCATTTGATACAGACACAGGATGTGGTTTTTAGAAACAGGTGTCCAGTTAAAGTCTGCCCCATTGAAACATTCCAAGCTAGGACGGCATTTGGAACCTGTGGTTTTTTACCAGTTTCGGGTAAATCGCAAGCTATGTATAGTTATGTATTTAAGACATTACATTAATTGTACTAAGTCTTTGAAAGGTGATGAGAATCTGTTCGCACAAAGAACGTTCCAAACCAGTTTGAAAAGATACTTTAGCTAGATGGATTCGGACTGCTCTTATTATAGGTGGAGTTGATATTAAAGTATTTAAAAGCCACGGCACCAGGTCGCCTTCGTTTGTTCCAGTTCAAGACATTGACAAACTGCAGGATGGTCTAATACATGTACATTTGCCGACCAGTTGTAAGAGTAAATATAATGCAGGATGATTTAAGGCAAGTTGAGATATCGTAAATAATGCATTCAGATCATAGGATTCGGTAAACTTTTGTCATTTTGAACAATTAGTATTAAAAGTTGAGGTTTAGTCTAAAAACATGCAACATTAGCGCAGTGTTGCTATGATTAATTATGATGCTTCAAACGGTATTAGCTTATGTAATTATTGCGTTTACAGGCATCTATATTAATTTGAAATTGTTTATATTCACGCTCCATTGCGGAATGAAGTTTATGATGTTGCCAGAAATAAATTGGAAAATGTTATTTCATTCCATTATTTCTAGAGAAACCCCTTGTCCAGTAGCATTTTGTGCTAAAGTCTCATAGCTTCCAATCTCCCGAAATGGAAGAGCTCTGCTGACAGAAATCAAAAATTAAACGAATATTACTTGAATATAAAGCTTGATTGGAATTCTGTAGCGGAGCTCTTCCCGAGGGAGATAGGAGACATGCCCCCCCCCCCCCCCCCATACTCTTTACAATGAAGTGATTGGACATGAATACAAAATGTAATTGGCATAAAAAAACCCGATTTAGCGCGCCGTTCTCCCGTGTCTCCCATCTCCCTCAAGATGAGCTCCGCTACAGAATTCCAATCAAATTTCCTATTCAGGCAATATTCGTTTATTTTTTTTTTTAATTTTATCTCCTCTCTCTTCAGTAAAATGAAGGGGCGAGGCCGCCTAGGTGGGCGATAATGCAAAATTAGCAAACAGTTCTAAAAGCAATTAAATGACGGATAAAACATATCTCTTGATATTAATGTGCCAAGTGCTACATATACATTTACCATTTCCCAAATTTAAACTAAAAGAAAACACGTTTAACTAAGATTTTTTTCGTCATTATGTTTACTACTTTTTTTATTTAATTCTGGTTTATTGGTCTGTGTTTGTTTAATTATTAGTAATAGCAAACAGGTAAATCTTTACATAAGTTTGTAACTTGATGATTTACCTTTTCTTTCTGTAAATTTTTTTAAATATTTCATTGCAAATTTGTAAATGCGAAAGTATTTTGCAGATGAATAAACCAAATTTAGTTAATTAGTTAAAACAAATAGCGCAACATATCCTTTTAAATAAATCAATGCGACATACCCTAGACTAGTATGAGATACTTATAAGCGAAGTACAAACCACAATTTTCAATTTCCTTGACCAGATTTATCAAAGTTTCATATAATCTTAGAATATCGCTCACCGATGAAAGGTTATTTACTCAGCAGATCTAGAAATAATGGTTACCCGAAGCAAAAGTTCATCAAAAGACCCTGAAGACATAACAGACATCAAAGAATAGCTTAAGCTGTCTCTTTCCGAGTTGCAACCAGAGCTACCAGAAGAATATGGAATATCTAAGCTCTAGAAAGAAAAGATCAGAAGTACCTGAAGACAGAAAACTCTTGAGACAAGAGTTAATAATTAGAACAGCGCTCGCGTATTAACGATGTAATTATTCAGTGCCTTGATGTTCACAATAAATCGTATGCCAGAGTTACTACTTCCAGTATCAGCGCAGAAGACGAGGAACATGCTCCGGGAGACGAACTGGAAACTTTAGAAGACAAAGTTGTGAACTTTCTTAATAGTAAAACATAGGCGATAAGATGTTAAACCAAACATTGTTGTACGCTTTGTGAACCGTTAATCAAAAACTGGAGCGCTCAGATCTGCTAAGAAACTGAAAGACACAAATATCTACATGAACGAGTAATAGACACAAAAAGACCAATTAATCGCACGACATGCAAAACGTTAAGGAAATTATTACTATTATGATTATGATTATGATTATGATTATGATTATGATTATGATTATTATTATTATTATTATTATTATTATTATTATTATTATTATTATTATTATTATTATTATTATTATTATTATTATTATTATTATTATTATTATTATTATTATTATTATTATTATTATTATTATTATTATTATTATTATTATTATTATTATTATTATTATAACGCACTAATTTAGATTAGCAGAAAGCGCAACATTGACAATAATAATTTTAAGCCATATATATAGACTAACAAAAGAAAACACCTCTCAATAATACAATAATAACAATAGTACTAAAGGTAAAACATAGTGCTAGGGTTATAGTATTAAGTTTTACACCAGGATATTCTTATTAGATCTTATATGTACTTTTGAACAAATGAGTTTTTAGCAGTTTTCTGAATGTCAAAAGTAACTCGGCGTTGCTGATATGTACTGGAAGTTTGTCCCATTCTCTCGGCCCGACCACTGAGAAGGCCCTATCGCCGTTCTTTTCGCTGGTGTTAGGTACGAAAAGGCGGTGAATGTCGGACGAACGTAGTGCTCTATGAGGGATGTGTGGTTTCACCATATCCGGTTTGTAGTTTGGGGTATATTGATGAAGTGTCTTATACACTAAAACGTTCACTTTAAAAAACAATTTTTTCCTCTGTAGGTAGCCAGTGCAGAGACTGGCATACCTCGCTGATGCTATCCTCTTGAGAGTATTTTGTGATAACCCCTGCGGTATAGTTTAATACAAAATGAAGACGGCTTAGAAGGTTTCTCGGCAGACTGATATATAAGGCATTGCAGTAATCTGATATGCCCACAGCTAGAGCGTGAACTAAAACCTTTGAAGATTTTTGGTGATATATGGTGGATTTTCATGATCCATTTTAGGAAGTAAAAGCACCTTTTCCTAACATCATTGATCTATTGTTCAAGGGAGATGTATGAATCTATCATCACTCTGAGGTTACGAGCAGAATGGGCTCTGCAAGAGACTATTTCAAGCATATGCTCATAGTGTCTACTTACTAAAATTAGACATTCCATCTTTTCCTTGTTTAGTATGAGTCTGTTTGCATTGAGGAAATAGGCTAGCTTCCAATATACCATTTTCCAAATGTTCCTTTGCCTCCTTTTCTGAACATGCCAACCGGGGATGAAACGATTTTTGAAACTTAGTATCGTCAGTGTAACAGCGAAAACACTAGAATTCACAAACGTTCGCCAAGAAATCGGGTATACTGACTGTACAGGCGAGGTCCCAGCTTGAAACCATGGGGAACATTCTGGTTACGATATCTCGGACATTATATAATTGACAACAAAACGCATCGTTTGATCACTGAGGCATGGTGTGAACCATTTCAAGACCGTACCTGTTACACCAAAACTCGCGTCAGGACGACATAAGAGACTGCTATTGCAAGTCGAGAAGACTCACTAGGACTGCTTGTCGGTTATCTACGCTGAGCAAGAGATCTTTAAAGATTTTCAATAAGACTGTCTCGATAGTCCCCGAGATCCCGATAACAACTTTTTAATGATACTATCAAAGATTGTAAATGTTATACTGTCTAAGAGTTCTCATGCACCGTTAGATACATTGAAGATTTTTCAATTTTTAATTTTAACTGTAGAAGTTTAAAAGCCAATTTTTAGCAACGAGATTTATTACATTAACGGTATAAATAAAAAGTTTCATATAATTGCAATATCAAAAAGCTGATTAAATGAAAATGACAACATGACTGACTTTTTGATTAAAGGGTATGACGCAGTCAAAAAAGATAAAACAAACAACAAAAAAGTGGAGGGGTTCTATTGTAAATTGATTAAAAATTTCTGTTTAAAATATGCGACCAATATTCCTTAGCAATGGATGACTTCTTAGAATGTATTACAATTGAAATCACCTGGAAAAAATATAATTAATTGTTGTTGGTATAAATGTTCACGTTCAAATTTAGAGAATAGTATTCAATTTCTAAATGTTATGCTTAATTTAATCAAACATAAATATGTTTCTGTGTGTGTATGTGGCGATTTTAATGTCACCCTAAAGCGACGGAATGCGTAGAATTGTCGCTTTTTCATGTTTTTCTTGTCTCTGGTAAATAAACCGTCGAGATTTGCTGTGGTTTCATCTACATTAATGGACAGTATTTTCATGAATACTGTAGAAAATAATATGTTAAATAATGTACTGATTAGTGATGTTAGTGATCACCTTTGTGTTTTATTTATTCTACGCGTATATGGGTATTCGATATTGTTGCGAATGTTCATTCTTGTTTGTAGTGTGAACGCAACCTGGTCTTCAAAAAATCTGTCTTTAGTAAAATTGTGAATGCGTCTCCTATTGTATAATGTGTGATTGACGAGCAATATGTCCTTTTGTGTGTAGAATGTATTTCTTCGTTATGCAGTACATCTCTACTATATGCGACCATGCATTTTAAGGCTGTTCGTTATATTTTGGCGACTAATAGGTGGTCGTTATTGTATTTTGTGTGAGGTTTGACGTTAACTGATGAGAATTCAAATAATTTTTCATGTCAATCATTGAGTAATTGTGAACCGATTGTGGTGTGATTCCATGCATAGCTTTTGAACCGTTTGTGTTGTGGTTTCATCCGTAGCCTCTTAATTGCATAAATACTTTGAAACGAGGAATAAGTTTCAATTTCTTAAAGAAAAAGACTGGATAAATTAAAGAAACTAGGCAAATTAAACGGTGAGTTTTTTAATCTTGACGGGAGTTATGGATTTTATCGGAAACAAAATGCAATTGAAATTGAACTCAAGAAGTCGTAATAGGGATTTACTTAGAATGTAAGCAAATAGAGTATGTGAAATAAGGATAGATATCTGTCTTGTGAGACTAAGCTTTATGGTATTTTGTGTGTTGACATGGCGCTGTGTGTGTTGACGTGCCGAATTCTCTAGCGACTGTTCCATGAATGTGGCGTTTAGGGTGGGACAGTTGGTTAGTAGTAGTAAATACAAGTGAAATATCGTTTAATTTATCTGAAATTAAGGAAGTAAATTATGCATATCTTCATTGTAAATAATTTGTAGGGCACATGCATTGACTACTGGTTTATGCCAGTACTTCGTATTGGTATTAAGTAACAGGCATTTTTTTCAGAAATGAATTAAGTAATTAAATTATGGTGGTATTTTCGTTTGACTTTTCTGCCATAATTTCCGTGTAAATTAGGTGTTACTATACCTATGTGAGTTGTCATTATGTTATAATTTTTATATCATTTTATAATTAATATTATTATGATTCAATGTATTTTATAATTTACGTATTACAGTTTCATCGAATAAATGGAATGAAAAAACACCCAGCCCCTTTCAATCGTCTTTGAATTCGCGGGACAGTACAGATACAACACAAAAAACAAGTTCACTGCTAAGAAATATTAATGAACAAGCAATTGCAGCTTTGAAGCAAGACCTTGATAACCGTAATTTGGATAAGTGAATTTAAACAATTGTATGACAGAAATTGTCCATTTAGATGTTAAGAAATTGCAAACGTTTAAGTAAACCTTGGACGACAAACAACCTAGTGAACACCTGTCATAAAAAAGACAAATTATACAAAAAAAATTTAAAATGTAAAACAACTAAATATAAAAACAAATTCAAGAGCTATAGAAATAAATTTAATCACTTTTGAAATATTGTAAAAGGGAATATTTCTCTAGTTTATGATGATGAAAAGATTTCACGTGTTAATTCCTCTAAATTTCTTGGGGTTATTATAGACGAAAAACTTAATTGGAAGGAACATATTAGCGCAGTACGGTCTAAATTAGCTAACTGTATACCAATAATGTACAAAACAAGTTTGAGGATTGGTAAACAATCTTTATTCATTTTTTATCATTCACTCTTCCTTACGTATATGTCTTACTGTGTAGACACTTATGGGGTAACACTTATGTACCAAATGTAAAGAAAATATATGTTCTGCAGAAATTGCTAATGATGCTGAACGGAATGAGCATACAAATAGCACGTTTGTTAATTCTTGCGTTCTGATAATACACGGATTTATAAAATTTTAAACTCTAGTAATAGTTTAAGGATAAAGTGTACTCCATACATTGTAATATCCAGCGTTACTTTGTCTTTGTAAATAAGGAAAGAATAAAAAGACAACTCGGAAATTTTAAACAAATTTATTCGTGAACTACCTTAAAATTATGTTACTTAAGATTCAAGGGTTTACGGTTGTGGAATATATTACCGGTCGAGCTTACATAACATTAATTTGCTAAAAAAAAATACTTATGAATTATCTCATTTCCTCCTATGTGGAAGATGAATATCTCTCAAACTGGAACTAGTATTATTAAAATAAATAGTATTAATGTTGTTGTAATTTATGCTATCAGTTGTCACGTATATTAAAAACGCTTGATTATCCATTACTTTAAATGTTTCAATATAATATTTCTCTCAGCTTATGTATATAAGTAATTCATATATGAATTATGGTTTAATATAATTTGCTATGTTATACAAAAATGATGTGCTCTTAGTGTAAATAATTGTTACCTTCAGCAAAGAACAAGCACATTTTCAAGCGTTTGCTTTTGCCTGTTCCCTTTTGAGATAATTATAATATCCTGATGCATTATATCTTGCATAGCTTTTTGTTGTTAATTTTCAGAAACGAAAATCATTGATTGATTGATTAATTTTGTGAATTGAATAAAAAAGAATGCAGAAATTGTGCCTAGACGTAAAAGTGAAAATATTATAAAGGCAAAAGAGGAAACCGACGAATTTTGACAAAATGAAAATTTGGTAGAAGGCCTCATGGCCAACATTGCTGTCAAATGTCATTGGACTAGATATGTTGGACGGTCGTCATTGCTTGTATTTCTCTTTCAAACCGATAGCAAAAATACTACAAAAGCGCTAATTGGAAAGGGCAAAGCGAGGGAACGAAAGAAATAAAGAAAGGAGAAAGAAAGAATGTAAAAAGAAAATAAAAGAAAAGTTTTATATAATCCCAGCAATTCCAGGAATCACTCTGTGCGACAGAATAGACAAAGCAAAAAATTCGAAAATTGCTCGATACACATAGAAACAATACCTTAAGGGTTAGAAAAGAGTGAAATTATCCGAACACATTGCAAGAAAAAAACCAAAGAGCAAAGTATCGCAGTCTTATAGCCACGATTTCTGCAACCCTAGACCACAATGAAGACTACCCAAAAGAATGACAGACTGGACTAAGGCGGATGCGGGACTACCGACATAGCGTTTGTTTAGTGTTAAGCTGGACAAACCGTAGTGATAAGGGCATCATAAAGTGTGGGAAAGTGATTACAGTAAAACTGCCTACTTGCCTGGTTACATTTTACAACGTTTGTAACATTTCGTATTTCAAAAGTTTTTAAATCTAACTTTTAACGAAATTCAGATATATACACGTTGCTATTAAATGATTACATAAACCTTCAGGATTTTCTTTAAAATAAGCATCATAAACTAAATGTCCAAAACTAAAATTTCTCGAAAATGTTATTATATTATTGATAACTAAACAGACAACTCAATAAATTTAAATTTAAGATGTTTCATCATCATCATCATTATCATCATGGTTTCGCTTGTATAGCGCTCATTTAGCCTTGCCACTGAGCGCACATCAGTTACGATATATAATAGGCTTCTCGGAATAAGTGTGTCTTTAAAAGCTTCTTAAATTCTTCTACAGACTGTGCTGACTTAATATGCCTCGGTAACGTATTCCAAAGTGAAGGGGCGGCCCTGCTAAATGCCCTGTCACCATATCCTGTGCGAGTCCTTGGAACGTGAAGCAAATGCCCGTCGGCAGAACGAAGTGCTCGCGTCGGAGTGTGCGTCTCGATCAGTTCAGATATATATTGCGGGGCTTCATTGTTTAGAGCCTTGAAAGTGATCTGCAGCACTTTGAACTTTATACGCTGGTGAATGGGGAGCCAGTGTAAAGACATCAAAGTGGGCGTGATATGTTCATATTTAGGTACATTCGCGATTATCCGAGCGGCAGCATTGAGTACGCTTTGTAACTTGTTGATCAGCTTTACAGGAGCATTGATCAGCAGGCTATTACAGTAATCCAGCTTTGAAACCACAAGTGCTTGCACCAGCGATTTTGCTGCATCCGTGGTCAAATACCTCCTAATTTTTCTTATCCAGTTGAGGTAGAAAAAACAAGATTTTCTAACTTGGGCAACCTGGTTTTTAAGAGTTAAACTGCTGTCAATCATGACTCCTAAGTTTCGTGCACACGATGACGCAGACACTGTTTCATTGGAAAGTTCCAAACAATAAAGTCAATTTTGGACAGATTTCTTTTGCTTGATATTATCAAAAATTCAGTCTTTTCTTCATTCAATTTCAACTTATTGTTTTTCATCCAGGTTGAAATCTGGTTGATGCCATTTTCTAACTGATGTATTGCGGACTTTTGATTTTCTTTCGACTTAGGATTAAACACTTTCTTGATTTGGGTATCGTCTGCGTACATATGGAATAAAAGTAATAATAATCTGATGAGGACCCCAAGTGGTTGTGTGTAATCACTGTACAGCCTTGGACCTAACCAGGATCCTTGGGGCACAGATCGCGTGAGTAGATCTTCTTTGGAGTAGTGACCATCGACACACACCTTGGCAGTCCTACCATCGAGATATGTAGAATTTCCAAAGTAAAGACTTGCACACATGACCATTCTTTCTGCAAGATATGGTGAAGAGTTGATGAGCTGTAAACAATATCCCAAAACAACACTGAACGCAATTTGTTTTTTTTTAAATTCTCCATGATTCCAATTTTTATCTGACCACCAATAGCCTTGGCGTGCCTCAAGTTACGATCATGTGGGTAAGATTTACAAAATATCAACTCAAACGGCTTATGCATCTTAGGAGGAGGCCAGGTAGAGGACGGACAGACAGACAGACAGTCAGAGCCCACTCAATAAGCGCCTTTCGGTGCATAAGGCCCGAGTAGGGACTATAAAGGATAAAAACCCAAAATAAAGCTAAAATGCGATCTCGAAGGATTTTTGTGTGTTTTAAACTTCGCACTTATTACTCATCGGAAATTGTGAATTAGAATTTTAAGTACTTCGTTTCTCTTCATAACGCAACGTTTCACATCAGCACAAAATCAAAACAAGTGCAAAGCGTTATGAACACTGATTATGAGCAAGCAACATTGGTTCCGAAAACTGAGGTTTTACCACTAGAAAATGCAATAAAAATAACAAAAATGCTTTTGAGTTTCATCTACTCGGGTAAATAGAAACATAAAAAACATAATTACTCAGGCTCGTTAAAAAGAAATCAAATAATTTTTGTAACTAAACGAAGAATATTACACACTGTCGATGAGGAAACAGATGTTAACTAAACTTGCAACGAATTTCCACGAATTTCAAATCCTCTAACACCACCAAGAGTAAGCCTGTCTTGTTTGCTGTCACGGTCAACCAAAAATTCTTTATTTTTGCCACTGCTCTTCTCAGCGATAGGGTATATTGACACCAAGTTAATTTAAACAAATGGGATTATTTATAAATTGAAAGAAAGCGTGGCTACAAAACATATAATAAAATACTTGGTTTTAGCAAGTTATTCACAGTTGAGGAGATTGATGTTGTATATAGGAAAACAGGTTTGTAGACTACGAAACCACCACTGTTGGCTTTCTAATGTGTTATCATTGGTTATCGTGATCTATAATAACATTTTATATAGAAAATGTAAATCTTTAACGGGTTTTACTAGTGGCTGTGTTTGCAATGCTTTTTCAACCAACCGAGCAATCATTGTCGCTGCAGTGTCGGTTACCTAACTCAATCATTCCCAATTTATCTCAGTCTGAAATACAAGACATTTGACTGTCCATATTTTTTCAATTATAACTGATCAAATTCAAGATAAATTGCATACCGTTCGATATTAGTTGTCTTTATTATATGTGTACATATATCGTAAGTTTCAGCTTGTTTGGTTTACGGTTTACGGTCTGCTGATTTTGCTGATTCCTGCAAGCCGTACTTCTGGGTTTTGCAAAAACATTTTCAATAAATTTACGACTACCAAGAAGTTTGGTGCGCCACCATCCTCCTTTCCTTCTGCCAGCATCAAGCCATTCTAGGGTGGTTGAATATGTAGTTGAATCCGCTTCGGTTTCAGCAACTTTCACTGTATCAGTCTGGCAAGCACTGGATCGTAGACACAGTGCCTATTAGTGGAACCGCTTGTATCGCCTCTCGATGGATCCTCGAGTCGTCCATGTGGTTGTCATATTTGTGGCGTGCCTTTAGTGGGTAAGCTATTTCGATACTTTGTCGGGTACGACAGCGTAAACATGCCCTCCCTTAATCACTGTACAATGTTTCTCCTTTCTTCGCCAAAGGCATATAATTTTGGAAGGGATTGGTGTGCCTGCTCTTAAGATAAAGTTCTCAAAATTCTCATCTGCAGTCAACACAGTTACGGTTATGTGATCGAGCATGTGTCGATGTCGTGACAACAGTGATCCGTCACACTGACGGGTGTGCCCACTCATGAGCTGTTGCCAAGACTGGGCACTGTCAAGGTTGTTGCAATGTCTATTTCAGGGATGATGGGTCATAATTGTGTTGATTTGGGTATGACATTTCAAGTGTTCCGTAGTCAGGCTTACTCGTTGATCTGTCTTGTCTGTCATGATCCGTGACTGTTGTAGGTTCCCCTTATCCCGAATTGTACTTTCAACAATCGTGACAGCTGGCCTGCGTCGTGCATACGAAGGGTGTGCCCGTCACGACCCGTAACTTACTGGTCGACCCTGAGAAGTTGTCGCTCGTAGCATACTCAACTCTGCTATGACAGGTATTGACTAAATATCGGAATGCGCATGTGACGGGTCGCTCGCGCAATGTCTTTGTCATAGGTAAACGCTGCTGCATTGACTTTATATCACTATTCGTAAAGTTTTGAGGTCATTTTAGTCATTAGGTCGTGTCTTTATGTTACATTAATAAGTTTGCACGGCAACAGTTGTTGTTATGACATAGTTATGTTGTTGATTTGTGCTGCAGAACAACAACAGATCCCGGACTCTTGTGCCCAGTTCAAGAAAACTGGCGCACCACACACAAGGAGCACAGCGCATCTCCGCTGCTAAGGCAAAGAGCCCTGTACTTTCAACAATCGCTACGATTAATGTGCACACTTGAAGGAGTGGCTCTTCTCCTTACTAATGCAACAGAGACAGTCGGGCAAGGGTTTAAAGCGGACAAAGAGTCATAAACCAACAACGGCGCAACAGCCTTTGTCATACGGTGGCCTGACCACGGCCGAGAAATCAGACACTGATTTTTCCCTAAAGTCAAAAAACGCAAGATCAAAACTAAGTTAGTCTTTTGTTACAGCGTCTTGGGCCCGTGGCTGTCGAATGCCAACCTGGAGTCAAGTGTACCGCAGTCGGAAAGGGACTGCAGATATTTAGAGGAGATAACATGGACAAGCTAGCACACACTGTCTTTCTGAGATGCAGCATTCCAGACGCTGCACCTGTTTGCTGGGCCAGACACTAATTTTGATTTTGATTTTTGATCGGGTATTTGATTCCTTCGCTGCAGCGTTGTAAGACTTACTCAAGCTTAACATTCAGTTTCTTTTGCCTTTGACGGTTTTACGTCGTGACCGGTTGCTACCACATTCAGATATCAATACGGAGGACGCCCGCAGCTGCGTTTTACTCAAATAGATGGAAGTTTCTGCCGTGGATGCTGAAGGAAACAATCGCATAGGCGCGAGTGAAGTCGTTGGACGTGCTTATGCGTAGAGCCTTGACCTGCAGCAACATTGGCCTACAGAGCAACAGCCAACTATGCCGTCGAAGCCAACCTGCTTCAGCTAGGACACTACACATCTCATCAAATCGACATTAGATCGGGGTATGCGGGCCATCTCAGTTGATCTTTAGATGCTTTCCTTCACATCCATGTTCCATTCCTCTCGTCGCCGTCTGTGTGTCAAGGTAGAGGGGCGTATGTTATTGGTTTCTGGCCCTCCCATGCGGGTTGCCTACAGCACTGTTCGTGTTCACTCAGGTTATGAAGGATATCAAACGCTGGGGCAGACAGGTGGGCTGCGTTAACAGGGACAAGGACGCCCTTCAATTTCAGTTGGCCAGGTTAGTTTTGTCTTGGCTTTTTGGTCAACTTCAGGAAGTTAGAATAGGTTCCAATTCAGCGGATGGAATTTCTCGCCCACCTTTTGGACTTAGTAAAGGGCTGAGCTTTCCCCACTGAATCACGTATTCAAAGTTATCAACCTTGATTGTTCCCGCTGTGTCTACCTCCGAGCGTCGGGAGTCTCTTTTAGAGGCTCCTATGTGTTTAGTTGCCACGGAGAAAACCGTCGAATTGGGCAAGTATCATCTTCACCTGTTTCAACGTGTTGTTCTGAGAGTGCTGCTTTGTTTCAGATAGCCACAACATAGACTACGGATATTCATGTTAGCACACAGATATCTCAGCTGGTGGTCAGGTCAGTCTCCTGAAGGGTGTGCCTTTCTCTCGTCCTTTCCTGTCGAGAGAGGTCCAGACGGATGCCCTTTGCTGCGGCTGAGACTTCTTTTTCCAAGGAACACTTGGCAGTGTCAGTGATCTCACATCTCACATAGATCGAAGACAAGCTAAATATTTTTTTGCCGATCTGGCCTCCAGACTAGGGGAATCATTGATACAGAGAGGGCTTTAGCGGAATTCACGTGTCATTGCATTGTATGTCAGGGCCCACCTTGCATGTCTTGGCTAACCGTCAGCTTACATATCTTCGTGTTCGGCGATCGATACCTCAATGTACCTTTGCATCCCGTAATGTTCTTCGCATGCACAGTCGTCGATAATGTTAAAAGATGTGATAAAAATTTGGTCGGAGAGGCTAAAACATCTGTTGCTTGTGGCTTAGGTTCTACCAGAACTGAACTGTCTTCTCTCCTGTCTCTCCTTGCTACCTCCCATCAGGAGACTCCGAATTCGTTATAGCCTGCCAATCTGTGGTAACCTCATTAGGAGTATTGCCACCCAAATCCTAGATTGTTTCAACTCAATCTTCAGTGCATAAGTTTTCTTTCATAAAAAATAAAGAGGTTTCCAGAATGTACTTCAGAAGATGGGCACCGTTCGCAAGGACTCCATAAATAATATCTGTTTTGTGGTACTGGTGGCTTGTCGAATCATAGTGCGTCGACAAGGTTATCAATCCTGTGGCGGCCGTCTTTGTTAGCCTCTTTGAAGTCGAAAAGGTTTCTGTTAGGCCAATCATGATATACCAGTAAGAACTTAGTTTATTCTCATTCGCTCGTCTAGCTATGATTTGTCTGTATGTGATGTGTTGTCAGATTTGTTCGGGTCTTTCGAATTGGAACATCTCCTAGCAGACAGCACAGTGGTTTCTTGAGATTTATCTTTAGTTCTTAAATATCTCTTTTCTCTCAACTCTTCCATCACTCAGTCATAATCGACAAACTACTCACACTGAAGTGTGTTTTCCTCGTGGCGCTGGCGCCGGGCAAACTCCTCGAAGAAATACAAGACCTGTACAAGTCAGTAGATCAAGTCAATGATGACAAGTTGTGATCCTAAACCCGCTAGCGTTACTTTTTCGGGCAAATACAGAATTTCTTAATGCTAATTTTTATGGATAAAATATGTTGCAAACGCAGAAGCTTTCAATCGAACTTATCTCCCGAACCCTCTATCGATACGTCAGGTATGGTTGGGTCAATAACTAACACTTCACTGATTGGTCAATTGGTTGGCAACATATTACAAACAAAGCGACGGGGTGAAACCCGTTCCACATTTACATTGTGGTAATAGCCCATAAAATGTTTATCATGGATCGCAATAACCAATTTTAGCATATTGGAAAACCCATGGTGATGGCTTGTACGTCTACAAAATATTTTACCTACAAAATGAGCCTTGAAAAATGAATACTTTAGATTAATGCATGCTAAGAAAATGGTTTCTGATTTTTACTTCTAATTCTTGTAAAATACATTTTGACATCATGCTAGCTTGTCTTGTATGTTTTTGGTCAATGCACAATTACCAGTTATACCAATGATATAGTAACGATATGGTTTCCCTCAATTTACACTCTCCTTCAATGTCTCCCCTGTACATATTTCTTATATTTTAGTGACATTAAACTATCTGATAGTCTGTTGATACAAGGTAATAAGGCGTCAAATTTGCTTTAAGGGTTCTAGTATTAAAGTGAAAAAAAATTAAAAGGTCATTAACATCGTTAATTGAAAATGGAAAGTTACTGGGGCTGGCGATATAATAATTATTGTCTATAATTAAGCTTTGTATATTATTGTTATAAAGCGCTGTGTGAATTTTGAAATCATTATTATTAAATTGTAACTCTGTTACATAATACAAAAGCATCGTTTTTTCGAAATAAAGTGGAGCACCGCATTGTTCCTCGCGTGGAAGTAAAACTCGTTCAATATATTGTGTGAACTTTTGTGTTAGTAACGTTTAGAAAACTACACTACATAGAAACCGAAATTAGATCTGTTCAACATATCTTTACTCACACACTTATATTATGATATTAAAAAATGATAATCTTCTAGATGGCCCACCACGGTTACTAGTTACCAGAAGAAACACTCAGAGAAATGGGCAGGGTTAAGATTCTGGAGGAATACCATAAACTGCTTCACATAACGGAAATGGAACTAAGACTTTGAACATTTTGGCAACTAGATCACAAACATCAGTTTTTTTCTTTGAAACATAGCACAATGGAATTTCATTGTGAAGGTGGGTTCAAATAGTTTCAGACGCTCAAAAGCTACAAAATGTTATGTTTGATTTTATTTTTGTTTTATAGTTTATAGTCTTCATATTTGCCAGTTTGTTACGGTTGAACATCTTTGAATTTTAGTGTTTGGAGGAGCTGGGGTAAATTAATTATGAAATTGCGGGAAAATAATTAATCCCTATTTTACTGTGGATCAGTCGCTGTTAAACTATTATGGGTTATGGCTCAACGAGATGTATGGAAAGAGCTAGAACACGGAAATCATACCAAAAAAATCAATGGTAAAATTATCTTGGTGGGTGGCCTCTCGCATAACAATATAACATTTAGTTCTTCAATCTTCAATCTTCAATGGTTTAAGTCCCAAAAGCTTATAGCCATCCTGGACTGTACTTAGTGCATATCTACACTCGGTGCACAAAACTCAGAACAACCAAAACACTTCGGTAAAATCTTGTGTAGGTGATGACTAAAATCGTGGCGTTTCATTTCTACACTCGCCTCCACGCCGGTTGAATTCCTGTTCTAGCAGCAGTGGGTACTGCCCAGGAGTTGAGGAGGGAACTGAAGGTATCTAGAGTTGGTGCAGTTATGACAAGAACTGGCAATTTATTCCAAATCCTAATTGTACGCACGAAGAAGTGGTTACGGAACGCTTCTGAGTGCAATGCTTGTATGTGTATGTATGACGAAGGATGATGGACTGATGGACGCACTATGGGGGGGGGGGGGGGGAAGCTGATGTTTATGAGGCCGTTTCTCACTTTGTAGAAAAGATGCAAATCGTGTAACTGCCTTCGTGACTCTATGGTAGGCCATTTCAGAACTTCTCTGATGCTGTGTGTAATGCAGACATCAGGACCGTAGCGATATTCCCCAAGCACGAACCGAGCTGCTCTACGTTGAACCGCTTCTATCTTGCATATACTTTGCTTAGTATGAGGGTTCCACGCAGCGGAGGCATACTCCAGATGTGGACGCACTATAGCTTTGTATGTCGCTTCTTTCAATTCTGGAGAGCACATGCTAAGGTTGGGGCGACAGAGGTTCAGTAGTTTCGTAGCTTTTTTGACGATTTCATCAACGTGTGAGTTAAAAGATAATTTCGAGTCCAGAATAATGCCAAGGTATTTGTCACTTGTGATTTCCTGCAAGGGTTCTGTAGCAGATGATATGGTGCTTTTAGTAGGGGAGAAGTGGGGCTCCGAAAACAGGAAGTGACGTCATAATGACGTCAGGAGGTGTTTTCGGAGCCCCATGGGGTTCCGAAAACAGTGACGTCATAATGACGTCACTGTGGGGAAAACCCGATCGATAAATTTCAGAGTGCACTCGTACAGAGTGTGGGGGAAAACCGATCGATAAATTTTAGAGTGCACTCGTTCAGAGCGTGGGAACGATCAATAAATTTGAGAAGGAATGGGATTTTCAGCAGGATAAAAGTGTGGCTCCGAAAACAGGAAGTGACGTCAAAATGACGTCACGAGGTGTTTTCGGAGCCCCATGGGGCTCCGAAAACAGTGACGTGATTGTTTTCGAATTCGCATGGGTATTTTGAAACAGGTAATCGAAAGAGCGCGCGCCCGTTCAATGACGTCATGATGACGTCATCATGACGTTATAATGACGTCATCATGATGACGTTATAATGACGTCATGATGACGTCATCATGACGTTATAATGACGCCATCATGATGATGTTGTAATGACGTCATCATGACGTTATCATGACGTTATCATGACGTCATTATCATGGCGTTATAATGACGTCACCATGACGTTATCATGACGTTATCATGACGTCATCATGATGTTATGGCATATTAAGACAGTCCTAAGCAGGATAACTCTAAGTGGCCTGTCAATCATCATGACGTCATTAGTCACGTGACCTGTCAATCATCATTGGTCACATGACCTGTCAATCATGTGTGATGTGATTCCAACCGCATATGAGGAATATTTTCCTGCTCATCAACCTTCTGGCCTGAATGGCTCAGTTGGTAGAGCAGAGGACCCGTAAGCGGACCCATGATCTGAAGGTCGGTGGATCGAACCCGCCCTCGGGCATCACTTTCATATCATAGGTCCTCAATCTTAGCAGAACCCCCCTGGTCCTCAATCTTGGAAGACCCCCCCCCTGGGTCTTCAAACTAGGAAGACCCCCCCTGGGTCCTCAAACTTGGAAGACCCCCCCGGGTCCTCAGACTTGGAAGACCCCCCCCGGGTCCTCAAACTTGGAAGACCCCCCCCCCCAGGATGTGACTATGTAACATCATATAGCTATATGACTATTTAATTGCTATGTGAACATAATTAGTTTCAAGTATGTATGCCATTATCAGATCGTTCAACAGTCAAGCCGCGATAGCTCACTTGGCAGAGCAAACGGCTAGCAACCTGAGAGTCCCGGGATCGATGCCACATCGGGGCAAACTTTTTTTTTTTTTGGTTTTTTGTTCACTTTTATGACTCTGTGACATTATGTGACAACATGTGACTGTGACATCATGTGACTCTGTGACATTATGTGACTGTGACTGTTTTTTTTTTTTTTTAACATAATGGCTATATTTCTATGTCTATTTTCACTATTATTATGATAATATTTAATTAGTCATATTTCAATGGTTCTATCCACACAGCATAGGAATAAGTACATGTGTACAGAGTGTGGGGAAACCGATCAATAAATTTTAGAGTGCACTCGTTCAGAGTGTGGAGGAAACCGATCGATAAAATTTCAGAGTGCACTCGTTCAGACCGTGGGAACGATCGATAAATTTGAAAACATCAAAGGCCTAGACCGTTGGAACGATCGATAAATTTGAAAACATCAAAGGCCTAGACCGTGGGAACGATCAATAAATTTCAGAGTGCACTAATTCAGAGCGTGGGAACGATCAATAAATTTGAGAAGGAATGGGATTTTTCACAACTCTATGTTTTATGTTATAGTAGTTGGAAAATGACACTTCTAAAGCACATTTAACAAATGTAGGTTTTATAACATATAATATATAAAATAAGTTTGAACATTTTAGCATGCTACTTATTTAAATGTTCTAAAGTTATAGTAGTGGAAAAATGGTGGTTCTAGACCAACTTTAGCAAATTTAGTTATTAACACCGTATGATATATAAAATAAGTTTGAACTTTTTAGCATGCTACTTCTTTGAATATTCTAAAGTCATAGTAGTGGAAAAATGATGGTTCTAGACCAACTTTAACAAATTTTGTTTTTTGACAAAATATGATGTATAAAATAAGTTTGAACATTTTACCATGGTGTAGTAGGGTAAAAATAAGGGTTCTAGACCAACTTTAACAAATTTTTGTTTTTTTGACAACATATGATGTATAAAATAAGTTTGAACATTTTATCATGGTGTAGTAAGGTCAAAATCAGGGTTCTAAACCAACTTTAACAAATTTAGTTTTTTACACGTTTCAGACGATTCTACCACTTGGTTGGTTGGTTGATTGTTGGAAAATGGGAAGTGAAAATGTGGATAGTTATGTAGGAAAACTGCGCCCATTCAAAAGACGTGTTCGAATGGCAAGCCCATTTTAAGGACGTGTTCGAATGGCAAGCCCATTTTAAAGACGTGTTCGAATGGCAAGCCCATTTTAAAGACGTGTTCGAATGGCAAGCCCATTCAAAACACGTGTTCGAATAATTTTTGAAAGATATTACTTCGTGGTATTGTTCAACAAATTGTTCAACATGTTCAACACGTTCAACATGTTCATCATGTTCAATCTGTTCAACAAGTTCAACATGTTCAACATGTTCAACAAATTGTTCAACATGTTCAACATGTTCAACAAGTTCAACATGTTCAACATGTTCAACATGTTCAACATGTTCAACAAGTTCAACATGTTCAACTTGTTCAACATGTTCATCAAGTTGTTCAACATGTTCAACATGTTGTTCAACATGTTCAACAAGTTCAACATGTTCAACATGTTCAACATGTTGTTGTTCAACATGTTGTTCAACATGTTCAACATGTTGTATATAAAGCTATGTTTAAAGACTTTCTCATCATTTGAATAGTGTAGATTGAACCGAAAGGATGTATACATGCAACATTTGTTCGAAATCTTACAATTGGCCGCAAAGTCTTAAAAGACACTTAAGGGTTGCTCACGCTTCAGAAGTGGATGAAGAATCGGATATGGAAAACCCTGTAAAACTACCTTTCACGGAAACTTTAGATGAGTCTTCTATGGAAAGTCAAAGCGTCAACATAGCTGAAAAGAATGCACATGCTTGTACAGAATGTGGTGCATTGTACAACAGCGAAGAAGCTTTGCTCAAACATATGGAGCAGTGTGGTGAGGATGCTGATGACAGGAGTTCTGAAAGTGAGTCAGAAACAGACTCTGAAAGTGAGTCAGAAATAGACTCTGTTTGGCATGATATGGTTCAAGACGTCTACGATGACTATGATAACATATTTCAAGAAAAGGTTTCAGAATATGAAGAACAAGGACTTGAAGATGCGCGTGAAATAGCAAGTTATGACCTCCGGCCCATTTATAAGCATGGACTAAAACAACTGTTTATGAGACTGTTCAACTATACCCAGCGTCTACAACAAAGCAAACATTATCAAAAGATTTTAGAGGACTTTAATTACTTTGTTGATGAAAAACATTATAAGTATTCAAAGGCATTAAAGGCGGCTATAAGGAAAAACAATGCATTCTTTGAAGAGCTACTAGATATGGAGGAGGAGGAGGATGGTAGCAGTGACAACAAAAGTGGCATGGACAGTGAACAGAGTGAAACAGATGCAGAAAAATAGACTTATTTGACTAAACTTTATAATAAAGACTTTATAAATGTTGTAATATTTTATTAACTTAAGCGTTGTGTAATATATGTCTTGTTTGCAACATATAAAGTCGTAAGGTTCCTGACACGGTTTTAATTGACCCGTAAACCATATATCATACATTGGGTATTATAGTTAATTTTGTATTATTATGTATTATATTCAAGAATTGTATTATTACGTATTATATTCAAGTATTGTTTTATTATGTATTATATCCAAGTATTGTATGAGAAAAATAAAAAGTTGAAAAGCATCATATGTGTTTTTATTTAACATTACAAATATGTACAATTATGATAAAAACAAAACTATTTCAAATACATATTATGTTAATACATGTGCAGAAGAACTTAACTTAAAATTTTATAACAACTGACTTCACATGAACATAGATAAAATTAATTTCATAGTCTACATATGAAGACAATTTAATTTGAACTACATATCAAATGTACATGTCCATATGAGTCAAAGCTAAGTTCTTGTCAAGCTTCAAAACCGTCGGTCCAATCTTCTGCACTGTGATGAAATCACAGCATCCACTAAGCTCGTCATGCTGTTAAAACTGTATACAGTCATCTCGCTGTCTACTCAACCATCTTCTGACAGTCACTGCATTTATACAGATCCATTTTCTGAAGCATGAGATCCACTGACGTCATTTGCTTCTTCAACATGTGCCAGTCTTTCAATGACAACAAAATTCCCTTCTTGGTAGGATATAATCTCCCAGATGCATGATTCGTAATATATTTACGAATGTTAACCATCACTTTCTGTTGATAATTCACCAATTTAATATATGTTTCTCCATTAATGGGTATCATAACCGGTGAATCGTCTACACGCATCTTCTTCATAGTGGTATCAGCTTTACGCTCCGGTTCTCGCTTCACATTAGGCTCTGTCGTATTTTTTCGCATTTTACACGGCGGCGTCATAGCTGGTAACTCATCTCTTTTTATCTTTCTAAGATGTGGTCGCTTTTGACGCTGCTGACGTGACTTCGCCTTAGACTTTACCATGGGCATTGCCTTAGACTTTGCTGTAGGTATTGTCTCAGGCTTTGCTATAAAATTTTCTGCAGGCATTGCCATAGATGGTAGTTGTTGTTCACTCACTGCAGACATGTTAACTCTTCAGTATCTTGATACAGAATGTGCGTTATGTCCGAGGGTAGGTACCTTTTATGCTCTATAGGGAGCTGCCACACTCGAGGTTGGACACACTATGTCCTAAAATGTTTAGAAATAATTTTACCATATGCGACTTTGCAGCCAATTGTAAGATTTCGAACAAATGTTGCATGTATACATCCTTTCGGTTCAACCTACACTATTCAAATGATGAGAAAGTCTTTAAACATAGCTCTATATACAACTTGTTGAACATGTTGAACAACATGTTGAACAACAACATGTTGAACATGTTGAACAACTTGATGAACATGTTGAACAAGTTGAACATGTTGAACTTGTTGAACTTGTTGAACATGTTGAACATGTTGAACATGTTGAACTTGTTGAACATGTTGAACATGATGAACATGTTGAACGTGTTGAACATGTTGAACAATTTGTTGAACAATACCACGAAGTAATATCTTTCAAAAATTATTCGAACACGTGTTTTGAATGGGCTTGCCATTCGAACACGTCTTTAAAATGGGCTTGCCATTCGAACACGTCTTTAAAATGGGCTTGCCATTCGAACACGTCCTTAAAATGGGCTTGCCATTCGAACACGTCTTTTGAATGGGCGCAGTTTTCCTACATAACTATCCACATTTTCACTTCCCATTTTCCAACAATCAACCAACCAACCAAGTGGTAGAATCGTCTGAAACGTGAAAAAACTAAATTTGTTAAAGTTGGTTTAGAACCCTGATTTTGACCTTACTACATCATGATAAAATTTCAAACTTATTTTATACATCATATGTTGTCAAAAAAACAAAAATTTGTTAAAGTTGGTCTAGAACCCTTATTTTTACCCTACTACACCATGGTAAAATGTTCAAACTTATTTTATACATCATATTTTGTCAAAAAACAAAATTTGTTAAAGTTGGTCTAGAACCATCATTTTTCCACTACTATGACTTTAGAATATTCAAAGAAGTAGCATGCTAAAAAGTTCAAACTTATTTTATATATCATACGGTGTTAATAACTAAATTTGCTAAAGTTGGTCTAGAACCACCATTTTTCCACTACTATAACTTTAGAACATTTAAATAAGTAGCATGCTAAAATGTTCAAACTTATTTTATATATTATATGTTATAAAAACGTACATTTGTTAAATGTGCTTTAGAAGTGTCATTTTCCAACTACTATAACATAAAACATAGAGTTGTGAAAAATCCCATTCCTTCTCAAATTTATTGATCGTTCCCACGCTCTGAATTAGTGCACTCTGAAATTTATTGATCGTTCCCACGGTCTAGGCCTTTGATGTTTTCAAATTTATCGATCGTTCCAACGGTCTAGGCCTTTGATGTTTTCAAATTTATCGATCGTTCCCACGGTCTGAACGAGTGCACTCTGAAATTTTATCGATCGGTTTCCTCCACACTCTGAACGAGTGCACTCTAAAATTTATTGATCGGTTTCCCCACACTCTGTACACATGTACTTATTCCTATGCTGTGTGGTTAGAACCATTGAAATATGACTAATTAAATATTATCATAATAATAGTGAAAATAGACCTAGAAATATAGCCATTATGTTAAAAAAAAAAACAGTCACAGTCACATAATGTCACAGAGTCACATGATGTCACAGTCACATGTTGTCACATAATGTCACAGAGTCATAAACGTGAACAAAAAACCAAAAAAAAAAAAGTTTGCCCCGATGTGGCATCGATCCCGGGACTCTCAGGTTGCTAGCCGTTTGCTCTGCCAAGTGAGCTATCGCGGCTTGACTGTTGAACGATCTGATAATGGCATACATACTTGAAACTAATTATGTTCACATAGCAATTAAATAGTCATATAGCTATATGATGTTACATAGTCACATCCTGGGGGGGGGGGGGGTCTTCCAAGTTTGAGGACCCGGGGGGGGGTCTTCCAAGTCTGAGGACCCGGGGGGGTCTTCCAAGTTTGAGGACCCAGGGGGGGGGGGTCTTCCAAGTTTGAAGACCCAGGGGGGGGGGGGTCTTCCAAGATTGAGGACCAGGGGGGGTCTGCTAAGATTGAGGACCTATGATATGAAAGTGATGCCCGAGGGCGGGTTCGATCCACCGACCTTCAGATCATTGGTCCGCTTACGGGTCCTCTGCTCTACCAACTGAGCCATTCAGGCCAGAAGGTTGATGAGCAGGAAAATATTCCTCATATGCGGTTGGAATCACATCACACATGATTGACAGGTCATGTGACCAATGATGATTGACAGGTCACGTGACTAATGACGTCATGATGATTGACAGGCCACTTAGGGTTATCCTGCTTAGGACTGTCTTAATATGCCATAACATCATGATGACGTCATGATAACGTCATGATAACGTCATGGTGACGTCATTATAACGCCATGATAATGACGTCATGATAACGTCATGATAACGTCATGATGACGTCATTACAACATCATCATGATGGCGTCATTATAACGTCATGATGACGTCATCATGACGTCATTATAACGTCATCATGATGACGTCATTATAACGTCATGATGACGTCATCATGACGTCATTGAACGGGCGCGCGATTACCTGTTTCAAAATACCCATGCGAATTCGAAAACAATCACGTCACTGTTTTCGGAGCCCCATGGGGCTCCGAAAACACCTCGTGACGTCATTTTGACGTCACTTCCTGTTTTCGGAGCCACACTTTTATCCTGCTGAAAATCCCATTCCTTCTCAAATTTATTGATCGTTCCCACGCTCTGAACGAGTGCACTCTAAAATTTATCGATCGGTTTTCCCCCACACTCTGTACGAGTGCACTCTGAAATTTATCGATCGGGTTTTCCCCACAGTGACGTCATTATGACGTCACTGTTTTCGGAACCCCATGGGGCTCCGAAAACACCTCCTGACGTCATTATGACGTCACTTCCTGTTTTCGGAGCCCCACTTCTCCCCTACTGCTTTTCATTTTGTAAACAAAGTCTATCTTATATTTGATTCGTCGGGTAATTCGCAGGGTTTTACATTTTTTAACATTAAATGACATTTGCCAGGTATCAGCCCAGTTTTGTAAGCGGTCGAGATCACTTTGAAACGCAAGAGAATCTTCTATGGATTTGATTCGTCGGTATAGGGCACTGTCGTCGGCAAAAAGGCGTATTGTTCCATATATTTGCACCATTCTGGTATGTGTAGTCATTTTCTGCACAACTTTTCTTGCGGGCTAAAAGTTCGCGTCAAATTTGTCTCTTTGTCTCTTTATTGAAGGTGTTTTAAATATATTCACGTGAGACCGAAAGACGTAGTCATTTACGCCATGCGAAGAAATAAAACAGTCACTGCATGTTTAGGTCAGTATTGGAGTGAAAATTGAGCGATATTAAAAGTTTCTAAATACGAAATTGTACTCGTAGAGGAGAGCTCGTACGGTATGAAGATACGAGACAAAGAAGATTCAAATTGAGCAGCACATCGTAATTTGTTAAAGTACAAATTGGTCTGAATTGTATGACTTCTTGTTTTTAAATACGAGGCGAAGAACATTCAAATTGAACAGCACATAAGCCAAATCACACTTTGGGCGTTCCCAATAAAAATGCGCAAAAATTCCTGCGTTTCGGATAAAATAACCGGGTAAAAAATGAAAGAAATGATAGAGAGATTTCGCCTAAATGTCAAATTTCTCTTGCACCAAAGAGCAATCGGGTTTTTAACAACCCGTTTGATATTTTAAAAACTAATTAAAAGTTTTAACAAATGGTTTCAAGTTTCATTTTCTTTTATGTTCCGAGTATGAGCTGTTTTTGCGATATTTCTTCCATATTTTTCTATCATTTCTTTACCCGGCACCCACGCAGTCGAAATTCAAAATTCTTGCGCATTTTATTCGAAACACCGAAAGTGTGATTTGGCTTATCGTAATTGGTAAATTGCAAAGTGGTCTGTTAGCTGCAGAAGATCATCGTAACTTGTAGTAACAATCAGATGGTGAGTTGCGGGACGCCTAGTTTGTAGATAAGGCTGGAATAAGCGGTGAAAATGCTGCTTTCACATTAAAAGAACATATTTTTGGTTTTGCCAATTACGATGTACTGTTCAATTTTATGTTTCACTCCTTGTAAGTCTTGAACAAGCAGCAAAAAAGCTGTTTTCACTCAGCAGGAATATATTTTCTGTTTAGCCAATTACGATGTGCTGTTCAGTTTCAGGTTTCTCTCCTTGTACCATTGAGATACCCACCGGTATCTCGTTTTCACTTCACACTCTACGAGATTACAAAATTCCCGTTATCTAGTTAAAAACTAGGCACAGTACAAAGTAGCTCCGAGTAGCTCTGACTTGTATAACATCGTATGTCTCTCTGTCAGAGCTACGAAGCCTTCCACTGTTCCACTAATAGGGGTCAATTTCATATTTTCTGAGGCACGAATCCTGCATACCAGCCCCTATCATTCAAACATCTACAGAAAGTTCATGCCCAATATGCCCTTTTTGCAAAACAGGCACAGTTTTTAGTGAGCGGTATATCTTTTATTTGTTCATAAAAATGCAGAAAGATTAGCTTCCGCACCCACCTGTCAAATGTTTGTTTACATTCTGGCCTTTCAATGTCACGTGACCAAAGTCAAGGGACCGAAAATTTAAATAAAGGGGTCATAGTTTATTTCTAAAATGCATGCTAAAATAGCTGATAGATGCAGAGTTGGGTATAAATTTATTTTGTATACCCACAATATTTGACTTTTTCTTTTTACGTTCTTTTTGAAATATCAACTTAAAAGTTTTTTGGTGGATAATTGCAAAAATTATTGTTACTATTTCACGTAATAAAGTATGCTCACTGTATACAAACAATTGTCAACTATTGCGGGAGATTGGGGTTATTTCCGTATTATTTTCTTTAAAAATGCCAATAAAAACCTATGGGTCGTTGAATCTCGCACAAAGTAGCCACAGGGGTGCCTCAAAGCGAGCGCAGTTGACTTGCTTATCGTTATATAGCGAGGCTTTGAAGCGGTGTCTGGAAACTTCTTCGAGCTAAGTACAAAGGTATTCATTTTCTAATCTTATGGTAATTCAAATTTAATTTACGGGTACCAGTCACATACCCATGCACTATGAGGGAGAGGAGAATCCGTGTATTCTTATGGGCATAACTATTCACCGGTCTAATAACTGGTTCTAGAACTACCTGTTCTTTTCGGGATCCAGATAACTCGCAATTGGACAACTAAATAAAAAAGTGGACAATTCGCAACTCCTGAAATCTCAGTAAATACTCATGTCTCATTAATGTCTTATTGATGCAACTCGTGAAATCTCCGTAAATACTCAATCTAAATGTTAATTTCGCGAATCCCCAACATTCTCCGTGAAATCAACAGCATGTCTTATTAACGCAACTCAGATTAACGCACCGCAGATCTCCGTAAATACTCATGTCTTATTATTCGAAATCGCGTTGGGAAGCTCACGGATTATCAAATTAAATTTAAATTTATTACATAAAGCCAAGAGGAGGAGCTATAGTCAAGACGGAGATGGCAGAGACTGTTTGTTCTGTGGTTCGGAATAGTCGGGTAGTGGACTGAGGTGTGCTTATGGCGGAGAGCGCAGAGACCGTTCAACGGGGAACGAAGTGGTGCAGAGGAAGGGTATGACAGAGTTTTGTGTCGGGAAAGTGGTGCTGAGTGTACGGGTGGGAAAGCGAGCTGAAGTGTTTGAAGGATAAGTTATAAATAAAGTTATGAATAAGTTATGAATAAACGTCTTTATATTATTTTCTTAGTTCCCCAACCAACCCCGCCCCCCCCCCAAAAAAAAAAAAAAACGAGTTGCGAGTTGTCCACCTTTTCATTTAGTTGCAAGTTGTCGTGGATTCGTTCTTTTCAGATTTAACTGGAAATGGTTATAACAGTCCATACCCGAGGTTACTTCCGGTTAAGATCCCAACCTCACGTGACATCACATGATGATGTCAAAATGGCTGCCAAACTATAAAGATTTTTTTATTTTTTATTTTCTTTGTTTATTTTCGGTTAATGAGGTATTTACTTCATCAAGAGGGCTTTATAAACAAATAATAATAATATGGCGTTGAAAGTATTTCAAAAATTTCAAATTTCATGGAATTTTTAAAAATTTCGAAATTTTTACCAGCCCTGTTAAATTGTAATGTTCATCCGACCATCGAACAAAAACCCTCCTCGGTAGAACAAGAAGGGGCTTTATTAAGTTAGTGGGGGATTTTTTAGCCCCCTCGTGTTCCAAAAAGGGGACTAAAATGGTGAGAGAGGGGGAGAAATCCCCTAAATTTCCCCTCTGTGAAAAACACTGAATATCTCTGTTCAGGTAGCCGATCCCCCAATAGCGAGCCGCTTCTTGGAGCTAATACATGAGAGGTCCTTATGCGTTCATTTCGATCTCATTTCTGATTAATCGAATAATTATTCGCTTTGGGGGAAATCGGTTGTTTTTTCTTCGCAGTCGATTTAATGTAAATGATTGACTCGTTGCAAAAATAAAAAAAAAAATGACAAAAGCTTGAAAACATACGAGACACCCATGCAGTGGCAGACCAAAGCATACTAAATCTTATAGGATCTTACATACAAATGTGGGAATGGGTACGGTTTTGTATGCGCCATTATGGTTTCTTCGCGTTTTTTACGAGTTAGTGACCGTCTTGGTTTTTGCAGCCTTTCCAAAGCATGCATAGTATATGCACTGAAAGAAAATGGTTCTCGAATCGGTTAGTCGTAGCTAGAGGCTGCCGATTAATCGATTCAAAAAAAAAAAAAAAATACTAGCACTGCCACTTGCACACCGCGCTTTGTTCTTTTATTCTAGTTGCAAACAGCACTTTTCTTTTTCATGCGGCCTTTACAAAGATTCTATTTGCACACAGTGTTGTTGTTTTTTAGGTTCCGTTTGCCAAAGGCACACTGTTTCTAAAAGAGAGGTTGAAAGTCTCAGAAATAAATTACTGGAATGGTATGATGCGAATAAACGCACCCTGCCATGGAGAGAAATGGTAAGTCATTTATTAACCCCCAAGCGGGACTTTAGGTCCCCGGAGGTGGACTATGGGTTTGGATGTTGTTCGTCTGTCTGTCCTTCCAGAGTTCGCGCTGGGTTCTCAGGAAAGTGAGTCAAAAAAGGAAAGTATGACTCAGTTGGGTCCAGAAAACTCGTGGGTTCCGAAAAAGTGAGTCATTTCGTAAAAAAAAAAAAATGCCGAAAAAGTGGACAAAAACCCCTCCAACGCGAACCCTGGTCCTTCCCTTCCGTCCACCGCCGGCTGTTGCTCCCACCCTGATAATACGTTTCCCATGAAATTTGCTATATAAATGACCTATGGTAATGAGTAGGTGCACGTTGTTTTTGTCTTGACCATGATCCAATTTCAAAGTCATCGTTTTCCATCAGCCAGCCTCTATGAAAGTTTGGTCTGTTGTATATAACACCTTTTTACTCCGCAGACTGACTGAGATTCCTCGAAAATAGTACTCATAGAAGAGATGGAGTTCTTTTTGAAATATCTATCCGCTCTGTGTGTTTATACATAAAGATAGACCTCATCAGAGGTCAACTGTGTTATGACAACGCAAAGTCATTGTGGCCGCCATCTTGGATTTTCAATTCCAATTGGAGGGGGGGGGGGGGGGCAGTGCAGATGTTTACGGGAGAGGGGTAAATTTCATATTGATAGTTAAAAACAAAGCATAGTGTTCAGTCCTGTAAAAGAGTACTCGTAAGCATTGTGCTTCCTGCACTTATGTATTCAAATATCGTTCGTTGTGTACTTAAAGCAAGGTTCAAGTATAGATTGAGTAGGTTTATCGTTTAGCGGCTATTTAAATAAACCGGTTAACTGCACAATGTGGGATGCTTCCCCACTGCCCCCTTTGCTCAAGCAACGGAAAATCGCATCAACTGGCTTAACGCGTGACGCGAAGGGGGGAAATTGTATTAAGCATTTAAAAGGTATGCCTGTAGATATACAACTGTAGTGCCGTACTAAATGCACTAAATATCTAGAACTTTGGCTGGGATAAACTCCGTATTAGATGTTGCCGCTTCAAAGTTCAAATCCCAACTGCCCGTGATTGACAGATTGCAGGGGTATTCCATAGCCTAACTGCGTTGCTATGGAATTCCGAGCGATTCTTTGCTTGGGAAATTACAAGGAATTTCCAAAGGGAAATTCCTAAAAGGTCCATGGAATTCCACTGAAACACCCAAGTCGTGGGGGTTTTTCTAGGGAGATTCCCAGGCAGGGTTGTTTATTGTTTTATTTCCAGGCGGCGGAGGAGGACGCGGATACGCGCGGATATGCAGGTACGTATCAAGTGATTTCTCGTCAATCGATTAGTGGTCAATTACGTAAGAGGCCAATTATATGGCTCGGGTCATTTGATTGTTTCCATTTGGTTGGGGGAAATTATAATATGTTTGTATGTTTTTGGTTGTATAATTTGGTGATCTCTTACGTCATTTCACTTGTTACGGCAGAGAGAAGAGTGGGTTCTGCCGTACTTGGTGTTGCCTTGGGGTGGGAGGGGGGGTAGGGGGAGGGAGAGAGAGGCTTTGTTAGATAAGTGGGCACGGCGCTGTTATTGTCTTGGTGTCGGGGATTGTAGCGATGTTCATGCACCTACTGTTGCGCATAGTGACGTCACTGGTTTATGTGTTGTAGTGTAGGTGTCGGAGATCATGGCGCTGTTCATGCGTCTGCTGTTGCACGTTGTGACGTCATTGGTTTGTGTGTTGTAGTATGGGTGTTGGAGATCATGGCGCTGTTGGTGCGTCTACTGTTGCGCATTGTGACGTCACTGGTTTATGTGTTGTAGTATGGGTGTTGGAGATCATGGCGCTGTTGGTGCGTCTACTGTTGCACGTTGTGACGTCACTGGTTTGTGTGTCGTAGTGTGGGTGTCGGAGATCGTGGCGCTGTTGGTGCGTCTACTGTTGCGCATTGTGACGTCACTGGTTTGTGTGTTGTAGTGTGGGTGTCGGAGATCATGGCGCTGTTGGTGCGTCTGCTGTTGCACGTTGTGACGTCACTGGTTTGTGTGTTGTAGTGTGGGTGTCGGAGATCACGGCGCTGTTGGTGCGTCTACTGTTGCACATTGTGACGTCACTGGTTTGTGTGTTGTAGTGTGGGTGTCGGAGATCATGGCGCTGTTGGTGCGTCTGCTGTTGCACATTGTGACGTCATTGGTTTGTGTGTTGTAGTGTGGGTGTCGGAGGTCATGGCGCTGTTGGTGCGTCTACTGTTGCACGTTGTGATGTCACTGGTTTGTGTGTTGTAGTGTGGGTGTCGGAGGTCATGGCGCTGTTGGTGCGTCTACTGTTGCACGTTGTGATGTCACTGGTTTGTGTGTTGTAGTGTGGGTGTCGGAGATCATGGCGCTGTTGGTGCGTCTGCTGTTGCACGTTGTGACGTCACTGGTTTGTGTGTTGTAGTGTGGGTGTCGGAGGTCATGGCGCTGTTGGTGCATCTACTGTTGCACGTTGTGATGTCACTGGTTTGTGTGTTGTAGTGTGGGTGTCGGAGGTCATGGCGCTGTTGGTGCGTCTACTGTTGCACGTTGTGATGTCACTGGTTTGTGTGTTGTAGTGTGGGTGTCGGAGATCATGGCGCTGTTGGTGCGTCTACTGTTGCACGTTGTGACGTCACTGGTTTGTGTGTTGTAGTGTGGGTGTCGGAGATCATGGCGCTGTTCATGCGCCTGCTGGTGCACATTATGACGTCACTGGTTTGTGTGTTGTAGTGTGGGTGTCGGAGATCATGGCGCTGTTGGTGCGTCCACTGTTGCACATTGTGACGTCACTGGTTTGTTTGTTGTAGTATGGGTGTCGGAGATCATGGCGCTGTTGGTGCGTCTACTGTTGTACATTGTGACGTCACTGGTTTGTGTGTTGTAGTGTGGGTGTCGGAGATCATGGCGCTGTTGGTGCGTCTATTGTTGCACATTGTGACGTCACTGGTTTGTGTGTTGTAGTGTGGGTGTCGGAGATCATGGCGCTGTTGGTGCGTCTACTGTTGCACGTTGTGACGTCACTGGTTTATGTGTTGTAGTATGGGTGTTGGAGATCATGGCGCTGTTGGTGCGTCTACTGTTGCACGTTGTGACGTCACTGGTTTGTGTGTTGTAGTGTGGGTGTCGGAGATCATGGCGCTGTTGGTGCGTCTACTGTTGTACATTGTGACGTCACTGGTTTGTGTGTTGTAGTGTCGGTGTCGGAGATCATGGCGCTGTTGGTGCATCTACTGTTGCACATTGTGACGTCACTGGTTTGTGTGTTGTAGTGTGGGTGTCGGAGATCATGGCGCTGTTGGTGCGTCTACTGTTGCACGTTGTGACGTCACTGGTTTGTGTGTTGTAGTGTGGGTGTCGGAGATCATGGCGCTGTTGGTGCGTCTACTGTTGTACATTGTGACGTCACTGGTTTGTGTGTTGTAGTGTGGGTGTCGGAGATCATGGCGCTGTTGGTGCGTGTACTGTTGCACATTGTGACGTCACTGGTTTGTGTATTGTAGTGTGGGTGTCGGAGATCATGGCGCTGTTGGTGCGTCTGCTGTTGCACATTGTGACGTCACTGGTTTGTGTGTCGTAGTGTGGGTGTCGGAGATCGTGGCGTTGTTGGTGCGTCTACTGTTGCGCATTGTGACGTCACTGGTTTGTGTGTTGTAGTGTGGGTGTCGGAGATCTTGGCGCTGTTGGTGCGCCTGCTGTTGCACATTGTGACGTCACTGGTTTGTGTATTGTAGTGTGGGTGTCGGAGATCATGGCGTTGTTGGTGCGTGTACTGTTGCACGTTGTGACGTCACTGGTTTGTGTGTTGTAGTGTTGGTGTCGGAGATCATTGCGCTGTTGGTGCGTCTGCTGTTGCACGTTGTGACGTCACTGGTTTGTGTGTTGTAGTGTGGGTGTCGGAGATCATAACGCTGTTGGTGCGTCTACTGTTGCACATTGTGACGTCACTGGTGTGTGTGTTGTAGTGTCGGTGTCGGAGATCATGGCGCTGTTGATGCGTCTGCTGTTGCACGTTGTGACGTCACTGGTTTGTGTGTTGTAGTGTGGGTGTCGGAGATCATGGCGCTGTTGGTGCGTCTGCTGTTGCACGTTGTGACGTCACTGGTTTGTGTGTTGTAGTGTTTGTGTCGGAGATCATGGCGCTGTTGATGCGTCTACTGTTGCACATTGTGACGTCACTGGTTTGTATGTTGTAGTGTGGGTGTTGGAGATCACAGCACTGTTCATGCGTCTGCTGTTGTACATTGTGACGTCACTGGCATGTGTGTTGTAGTGTAGGTGTTGGAGATCATAGCACTGTTCATGCGTCTGCTGTTGCACGTTGTGACGTCACTGGTTTGTGTGTTGTAGTGTGGGTGTCGGAGATCATGGCGCTGTTGGTGCGTGTACTGTTGCACATTGTGACGTCACTGGTTTATGTGTTGTAGTGTAGGTGTCGGAGATCATGGCGCTGTTCATGCGCCTGCTGGTGCACATTATGACGTCACTGGTTTGTTTGTTGTAGTATGGGTGTCGGAGATCATGGCGCTGTTGGTGCGTCTACTGTTGTACATTGTGACGTCACTGGTTTGTGTGTTGTAGTGTGGGTGTCGGAGATCATGGCGCTGTTGGTGCGTCTACTGTTGCACATTGTGACGTCACTGGTTTGTGTGTTGTAGTGTGGGTGTCGGAGATCATGGCGCTGTTCATGCGCCTGCTGGTGCACATTATGACGTCACTGGTTTGTGTGTTGTAGTGTGGGTGTCGGAGATCATGGCGCTGTTCATGCGTCTACTGTTGTACATTGTGACGTCACTGGTTTGTGTGTTGTAGTGTGGGTGTCGGAGATCATGGCGCTGTTCATGCGTCTGCTGTTGCACGTTGTGACGTCACTGGTTTGTGTGTTGTAGTGTGGGTGTCGGAGATCATGCTGCAGCAGACCCAAGTGGCAACTGTCATCAGTTACTACAAGAAGTGGATGAAGGTGCAGTAAAAAAAAAAAAAAGAAAAACAACAACAAAAAAAACAAGTTTCCGAATCTCACATGATCCATAACTCCGGTTATTCTGGAATCAAAGTGCTAAAACTGAACGTTGTCAGGTACTGCTGTATAGTTATATACATGCATCAGATTTCAGCGATAGTCTGAAGGTGTTCCGTTAAGAAAGTGACTTTATTATATGCCTAGAGGTCCGCGTACAAAGAAATGATAGAAAAAAAACTAATATGCAGTTGTCATAGGCCAGATTGAATGGTGACCCCCCTATAAGCATATTCATAATGCGATCAGATGTAAACAGTAAACAACAAAAAAAAAAAACACGTGTTTTCGGACGTGAAAGTGAAGAGAAAGTGGGTCACTATCAACTGCCACCGTCCTCAAAATCGATAAATGAGTCATTACTGTGACGATATTTACAGCACAGCCTGAAAACGAAATGTCGTATAATTACGCCATTTGTGTACATGTTGCGTTGTTATTTCGCGGTTTGAGTTGAAAGTTAATTCCGTTGAACTGACAAAAATAAGAAGGAACGTTCGAAAGGAGAAAATACTTGTGAGGTAATAAAGATATAAACTGATACAATACCGCGGCTAAAGGGATGGTGGAGGGGATTACGTCAGAAATAATCATTACACGTAGCAAATAAATACTTAATATTTATTTTCTTAAGTGCAAAAACCGAGTCAAATATCAATGCTCGCTGATCGCAGTACCGATTGCGCGTCACCCCATCTGAGCACACTGAGTGCAAAAATAGTGCGTAGTAAGATTTTAAAGAACGACATAAAAATAGCAGAAGTTGGCATATAATAAGAGTAATACGTCATTCTGAGTGGGTACGATATTTTTTTTTACCTTCAGCCTACGGGCGTGTACGGACCTCCCTTTTCGGGGTCGGTCCGTACGGCCGTACATCTTCAGGCAAAAAATAATATCGTACGCACTGAGAATGAAGTATTACTATTTTATTTCTCTGACAAACTTGGTGTTATTTACATGCAGTTTTGTTTCAGAAATGGCCCACGATTGAAGATCTTTCTAAAGCAACTCTTCAGGTTAGATTCGTCTTTGATAAAAGAAAACGAATGTCGAAAGAATGGCTTATTATAGAAAAATATGAAAGAGAAAGATTTGAATCTCATTGTGAAAAAACATACGTACGTGAGCTATTTTATTTGTTGTTATGGAGCTTAGTGTGTACAGCTGTTTTAGGAGTTACCCGAGGTGGGGGGGGGGGGGGGGTCGTGTTGTGTCTTGTTTGCTGAGGAATGTCAGTGGGTGGGGCTTGTTTCCCATGAGCTGTTTACTGTTGTAGGAGGAGCGTAAGATGTGGGCGTGGCCTGTCTCACGTCAGCTGTTTGTTGTTGTAAGAGGTGCACGAGATGTGGGCGGGGCTTGTTTCACGTCATATATTTGTTGTTGAAGGAGGTGCACGAGATGTGGGCGGGACCTGTCTCACGCCAGCTGTTTGTTGTAGGAGGTCTGTCTTACGTCAGCTGTTTGTTGTAGGAGGTGCACGAGATGTGGGCGGGGCTTGGCTACTACTCGCGGGCCACGAGATTACACGAGGGCGCGCAGAAGGTCAGGGATTGCTCATCATACCGAAACATTTACCTACCGTGACATCTTCAAAGAAAATCTTTTCCAGTAAATCTCTTATTAAAAACCAAAGAATCACTCCTACTTGGTTTTTATTTGGAGAAAATACTTGAAGACGGGAACACAAAACTCGTTTTAACAAGAATAAGTTTTAGAATAGCTTTTACTCGTATTTCGAGCGATTTAGTGAGTTGGAAACTCAGTTTTTTTACTTTAAGCTAAGGTTTTGAGTACGGGTGCAGACTCAGTGATTGTGGTGTTGTTTCAGATCATGTCGGAGATGGGCGGGCACATGCCGAGCACGTGCGAGCACCTGCTCAAGCACCTGCCAGGTGTTGGCAGGTACACGGCAGGTGCTATAGCCTCCATCGCCTACCAGCAGGTGAACCAACTGTCTTTTTCTCCGTGACGTCATAGTACCGTTTGGATATGCTTTATGGCTGCTTTGTACACGATACCGTTAGAAGAAGAAATTATAGTGTTTTGCCCAGGATGGAAGGACAGGGGGCTTAATATCCCTCTCTGTAAAAAATAGGGGCTTTTTCCCCGATGGTAGGGGGTGTCGTAGGAATCCTACACAAGATACATAAGTATTAATGTTCAATTAATCTATTCTAAACCGTAGCCATTTTGTTTTCACCAGAAAGGAAGATTTTAGGGATTGTTCTCGTAAATAAGAAACGATTATACACAAATTGTGGTGTGTAAAATGACCAGTGGTCACTAATGAATAATAAAAATAAAATTCATATTGAGTTGGTGCCGGACCGCAAGTTGTTGGGTCGTGCACTAGTGGAATCCTTAGCAGTTTTAGTACTGTTATTTGTTATGTGCACTGGCCGCTCTAGTTCTAAGGAGTTTTTGTATTGTGTGCTGTAAGCTGCCTGTTAAAACGCCACGTTGGGAAGCCATCAATTGATAAAAAGAGATCACTGAAGACCATGACGTAAGCAGGCTCGCTGTAAATCTGGTATGTGATGGATTGAGTAGTGCAAGAGGGGAGGGAGGGGGGTTACTGGTATGTAGAAACATTCGAAGGTCTTTTATGACGTGTTGTCTCGTTGCCAGGTGACGGGCTTGGTCGATGGCAACGTGTCGCGTGTTTTCTCGCGCCTTCGCGGCATTGGCTGTGACGTCACCACGCAGCATGCAATTGACCATCTGTGGTGAGCTCAGGCTGTGTGGATTATCGAAATGCGAAGAAACTTGTTGATTTGTTTATGTTATTAGGTCCGAAATACCCAGAAAAAAATCGAGTTGATGTTATTTTAACGAAGCGGTAGGTTGACGATGTTAATTTTTTTTATTGGAAGTTCGATGTGACAGGTGTGATTTCATGTGTCGGCTCTGTCTAAGCATTTTTTAAAAGGTATATTTAAAATGTAGATATTATTGTGTGCGACTTCATATATAAATATTTTGCAGGAATTTGGCCAATAAAACAGTGGACAGCGAGCGACCGGGAGATTACAATCAGGCGCTGATGGAGCTGGGGGCCACTGTATGTACGCCGAAAAACCCGCGCTGTTCCGAATGCCCGCTCAAGACTCTCTGCGTGGCTTATGCACAGGTAGGGGCGTCAAAAAACGAGTAAAATAAATGCATAAACAGGGTTCGCGTTGGCGGGGTTTTTGTCCACTTATTGGGGATTTTTTTACGAAATGACTCACTTTTTCAGAACCCACCGAGTCTTTCTGGACCTAACTGAGTCAAATTTTTCTTTTTTGACTCACTTTCCTGAGAACCCAGCGCGAACCGTGAGAAATTAATAAACAAAAAGGTGTGGTGAAGGCTGAAGCCTTGTGGAAGGAAATGACGTCATAATCGAGTGTTGTGTTGCTCAGGTGGAGAGTGGGAAGAGCGAGTCTGCCCGGAGACTGCAGGGCGGGGATGCCAATACCAAGGTCAAGGACAAATCGACGGTGGACATAGAGGAGGGTAAATGGAATTCTCATCTCGCCTTCCTCCAACGCCCCCCCCCCCCCGCCCTCTCTCTTCCACCACCCTCGCGTGAAGAATATTATTGATACGTCACACGCGGTGTAGACTGCCAGTTGGTGTGCACAGGGTATAACGGGCAGGGCTTAGTATAATATTTGGTAGACCTTAATGCTCGTGTGTAGGGCGTAGTTATCTGTGGGACATGCTATAATGTTACCATGTAGGGCATATTTAGCTGTGGGGCATACTGTAATGTCCGCGTGTAGGGCAGATTTGTCTGTAGGGCATACTGTAAAGTCCGCGTGTAGGACATAGTTATCTGTAAGGCATACTATAAGGTACCGTAAGGCCCGCGTCTGAACTGAAATATCACGATAATACTTCATGGCAATATTATATCTGTTCTTCTCCGTCGTCTATCAGGAAAACACGAGGGTGAGGGATAAATGCTTAAACTGGGGCGGGGTCCAAAACGGCGGATTGACTTTTGCAGCTTTGGTTTTTTCTTCTGTTTTTCTTTTATTCTACTGCTTTTACTATTTACTAAATCTCGGCTGGTCACAATGTCCCTGGACATTCTTGTTTCTTATATTCGGCGTATTGTGGTTTTTTTTTCAGTGCTGGAAGGTTGCAAGTTGTGCTTTGGAGAAGGGGAGAAGTGGGAAAAAAGGTAAACAAAAAAAAAAAAAAACTCAGAAGGCTGCTGGGTGCTGACGTCACACAAATCAATGACGTGGTGGTGGTCAGAAGGCTACTAGGTTCTGATGTCACACAGATCAATGATGTGTTTATCGACAGAAGGCTGATAAGTGCTAACGTCACCCAAATCAATGACGTGGAGATGGTTAAAAGGCTGTGTGATTTCATCAAAGAGCTTGTAGAGAAAGTTACGAATGTATCTCAATCAACATCTATGTGCAGGTCTTGTAGTTTTATGAAGAAAAAATGAAGATGTACTTTCTGTCGACGCTGTCGAGTTTTTCCCCCGTGTTGTAAGAATCACAGAGCATGGTGAAAACCAGCCAAAGGTGAAACACCTAATAAGGGTTTTGATTGGCAGAATGCGCTTTAGAAAGGGCCATGAACTGGTTTTATTGGTTGTGTTGGTATTGTGTGTGGACGGCGTCGGCGGAGCAGTCATGGCCGAGTGGTTAAGGCGATAGACTAGAAATCTATTGGGCTCTGCCCGCGCAGGTTCGAATCCTGCTGACTGCGTATCATTTTTGTGAGGGAATATTGAAACAGGGGAAATTCGAAGTTATAATAATCAGTTATCTTATCCCTTGTCTTTATTATCAGTCATCTTATCTCTTGGTGCTTCTAGGCACTTGTTTTGTTTGGTTAGTGGGCTGCCTAGAGAGCTTGCTCAAAACGTTCGCTTTTCATTGTCATCCGATAACTGAATACAATTGCGACAAGTTTAAATTTGGGGAGTGTTTCGCGAAGCCTTAGTTGAAAAAAAGGAGCGAATTGTTTCCATGAGCTGTCCCAGTGATAGACACTTCTGACGAGAAACAATGTCATTGTAGTTTAGGGGTTGAGAATTACCCGCGCAAGGGGAGGAAGAAAGCGGCGAGGCGGGAACGTACCGCCGTCTGCATCGTGGAGGCGACGGGAGGTGACGTCACAGATAGGCGTGACGTCACGGACAGGTGCTACCTCGTCACGCAGAGGCCGGATAAAGGTGAGATTAAGAAACAAAGACTGAAATGATACACTTGTCCTGTCTCAAGCGTAATATTCCGTTATGGTTTAAAAGACTCAGGGAAATGAGACGGCAAATTTATTCTTGTTGATTGACTAAATGTCCGGAAATTGTGCATCTAAATTGTTGTTGTTTTTTTTTTTTTTTTTTTTTTTTTGCCATTTTTTTGTTTTTTTGGGTAAACTTTGGTCTTATATTCAGTTTTGGAGGGGAACAACCCTCGTCCCTGCTCCAGGAAAGCCCCTCCCTCTTTCTCTGGCTCTGTGGTCCCTGCGTTTATGATTGGTGATCGGGGTGATCAATTAGCATCTTCAAAAACAAGCTAATATAGATATAGATATATGTATATATATATGTATATATAAATTTTGTGCCTGTCAATCCTTGCATTTGACGCGTTCTGCAGGGCTGTTGGCGGGGTTGTGGGAATTTCCGTCAGCACCGGTGGGCGACCAGGAGACGGACGGCGAGGTTGTCGAGACGCTCGGTCGCTTCCTGGAGGATACATTTCATGTACCTCACAGCGTCGTCAAGAAACAGGCTTACATTGGAGAGGTAATGCTAAATGCGGACATTTACGCTGGTGATTGCAGTGATTTTCCTGAGGGGAGGGGCGTGGGGGGGGGGGGGAACGGTGAGGGGAAGGGGCGGGGGATTGGCGGCCTGTGTTATTGACCTAGTGAGGTTTTATTCAGTGCGTGGGGTTGGGGCAGGAAAATTGTAAAAAAAAAAAAAAATGTTATGTGGAATTTCTAGTAGTATAAATGAATGGACGACATTTACCGAAGCAACATTTATCTCAGTGATTTTTATTCGTAAATTGCACCTACGATATACAGTGCAGGTTGATAACTTTGAGCAAGTATGTTGTACGATTGGGACGGTTACTTCTAAGAAAAGAAAAGAACAAAAAAAAAACAAAGAGACAACCAAACAAACAAACGACCCATTTTCCATACACGGAACGTGTTCCCCAGGAAAAGCTTATCTTGTGCTCGATGGTATGTACCCATTATCTTGTGGACCCGCTGTACGCGATGGTCTGTCTCGGAGGTCCAGTTTTGCGTGACTTCTAAAAAGAATTTATGTCGAATTCTGTGTGAGCTGTTTCATTTCTCTGATCCTCCCCTCCCCCACCTGTTTTTATGGTGATTTGTGAAGTTAGAGGTCGCAGTCAGTCACACATAGGCTATAGTGAAACTATATGTGAAGGTTGCCCGTTCTCAGATATCGGAACCGCATGTGTCGGGTTGCTGACAAGCGTGTAGCTATGCAAGTCTTCCTGTGGGTAAAATTCGAAACGTTTTGCATATATATATATATATAATTTCAAATAATATATATATTATATATATATATATATTATTTATTTATTTATTTATTATCCCCCCTGTAACGGACGGATATAGGTATGAACTTGTCCGTCTGTCTGTCTGTCCGCACTTTTTTTGTTCGCGCGATATCTCTGTTACTATTTATCGGAAGCAAACCAAATGCAAACCAAATGTTATAGTGAAGTTGTGCAGCGGCAGGTCACTTTTCGATTTTATAAAAAAAGTGAAAATTTCGACAATTTTACATTTTGGGACTCAGTTGTTTTTGTATCAATTTTGTTCGCACGATATCACTGTAATTTTTCATCGGAAGCAAACCAAACCTTGCAGACAGAAAGTATATATAGTGAAGTTGTGCAATGGCAGGTTACTATCCCCCGTGTTGGGGTGGGATAGAGTTATGAACTTGTCCGTCTGTCTGTCCGCCCTTTTGTTCGCGCGATATCTCCGAAGCATTTTATATTGTAGGCATAAAAAACCATCAATTGTAGATGTGCAGCGTCAGGTTATTTTTGAAAAATATTAGAAAAGGACGAATTGGTGCAAGGTTGAAAAATATGCTGTTGTGAACTTTTCTTTTTAAGCCAGCCGACTTTGTCGGACTGGGTTAATCGTATCACTATAGGGGGCTTGAATGTATGTGCGTATGGTTAAACTTTTCCTTTAAAATGCTACTCCTACAGTTTTGCACCAATCGTTTTGATATTGTGCAGGAATGTTCCCTAGGTGGTCCCCCACCTGGCTATTACTTTTTTTGACGATTTACGGAAAAACTGACAAAATGGCGGCACTTTTTGTGCCCGTTTTGACCCATTTTTAAAATGCTACTGCTCCTGCAGTTTTGCACCAATCGTTTAGATGTGGCGCAGGGATGTTCCCCAGGGGTTCGCCTACCAGGCGATTATATTTTTTTCGCGGTTCGCCAAAAACTACCGAAAAGGCGGAACTTTGAAGTTTGGCAAAATTAGAATAAATGGTAGTAAATAACTGAATTGTCAAACCATTCGTTTCTCTCAGTGTTTTTCAAATAGTTATAAAATTTTAATCTAAAGTTTCTTAGGTGCTTCTGCACCTGGACTTTGCTTTTTTCGCAAGTGACAAAAAAAAAAAAAATACCGAAATGGCAGAATTTTAAATTTTTTTGTAAAATTGTGTAAATGTCGGTAAAAACGTGAATCGTCAAAGCCCAACCTCTCCAACATCCCTTTTCGAGTAGCTTCTAGATTCGAATTTTACATACTTCATTTTACATGCTTCATTTTTTTACCAAACCTCTGGGCACACCATATATATATATATATATATATATATATATATATATATATATATATATATATATATATATGGTCCGATATACTTATACATACAAGGTAAAAAGATAATTCTGAAATGATACAAAATTGTCAAAACCAAATCGAAGATAGGGCAAGCTGTGAGAAAGCATGAGGGCGGGGGGGGGGGGGGGGACATTTTTAACAAAAACAGCAATGGCTGGCTAATAAAAGTGTTTGACATGTTCGTGCACATTGATGTTGGTGTGTACTGGCCGCTGTAGTATTTATTTGTTCCTCACAGCGGGGATATATGCGATCAACCGTGTGTCGGTCTGTCATCAAGAGCTTGTTAACGCGATAACTTAAAAACTGCTGCAAGGATTTTAATGAAACTTGGTATGTGGCTTCTATGGGAACAAACACCGATCGGTATTGTAAATGGGCCAGGTTCGTCCAAAGAAAATGCACCAACTGGACTTGATTGACTATTGATGGCCGTGTTTAACTGATGGGGAGAGGGGGGGCTGTGGGGTATATGTGGGCTATGCACTCTGCTCTAGTTTGAAAAAAAAGTTTATTGCGATTTGGGATAAACCGGTGAAGAGAACTCAGAAATTCAGGGTAATATTGTTGAAAAATCTTGATATGTCTGTTTTCATGCCAAGCACGGTATTCTTTGGTTTATCCCAAATTGCAATAAAACGAATTGCAATCAATCCAACTTGACATGCAAACTCTGGTAATAGTAGTTTTAAAACAAATTACAATCAGTTCGCCAACAGAAATTACCGTTGTAAGAAATAAACCAGGAGTAACATACAAAAACCTGTTGTAACAGAATCATATTTTTAGTGTCTGCACATTATTATAACGAAAGTGGAGGGTGGGGGTGGGGGGGGGGGGGTGAGGGCGAAAATTAAACAAGCTTCAGCTTGATAGAATTCAAATGAAAAAATGCTATTTTCATTTAGTAGGCGAGTAACGTATTTGCACCGTGAGGACCCAGGCTGATCTATGTAGGCCTTACGGGCTGGCGGCTCGAAGCGTCTGCTGTTTATACGACAGACTTTGCCATCTGAGCCTCATCTTGGTTTCGTTTTTCGTTCACTGTTTCAAACAACGCATTATCTTCGCAAAAAAGAAAACGACCGTTATACAAGATATGTGGAGAGATTGTGAATTTTTGCTTATCGCAGAGGATTTGCAAACAGTAATATAAAGCACAGTCGTTATCTTATTCTGTTAAATGTTTTGACAACTTCTTTTTTTTCCGTGTCAACATTTGACTGCAACAACTAACACATGCCAAATACAGAGTTTTTGTAACGAGACAGTGTAAGACCCTGTTTTCCCCGCTGTGTGTCACGTGACCGTGGTGGCGTATTTTCCCTCGGTATACGTCACGTGACCATGGTGGCGTATTTTTGGTGTTTGTCACGTGATCATGGTGGCGTATTTTTTCGGTGTGTGTCACGTGACCATGGTGGCGTATTTCTTTTCGCTGTGTCACGTGACCAGTGTGAAAATGCACCAAATACAGCGACGCCAGGCCCACAGCGGATATGTTCGATGGCCTTCAACAGCGGAACTGTGTGTTTTTATCCCAGCCGACTTTCGTTGGCGAGCTACATCCCTCATTTGTGGGGCATCCCTCATCCGGTGTTTGTATTTGTATGTTACCAACTTTTCAAAATGCTATTCATCATACATTTCTAGACCAAGTATTTCGAAATTTGGTGGAAATGTTCCCTGGTAATCCTCCACACAGCTTTTTTTTTTTTTTTTTTGTCGACTGGAGCAAAATTACCAAAATGTGGGTCAAATTTGGCACAACACACACACACAAAATTGCTACATCTTTTAATCGGGCCCGACTGCGTTGAGATTTGAATTTCCGGTCAAGCTGTTGCACCGCTTTATTTATTTGTTTTTTGGCGACTTGACCAAAATAAAAACGGTATAATAATAATTGTTTTAAAAAAATTACGAGCTGCTGCATGAAGCTTGTTCACCAGTCGCCTAACCATTTGCTTCGATAGCAAAAGGCGCTCGACTGCTAATCACTAGGTCGTAGGTTCAAGCCCCACAGAATTCGATTTTTTTTCATTGCCTCCCTTTATCGGTTTTGTTTATATTATATTATATTTATATCTTTATCGGTTTAATATTTGCGTTGTTGCCTGCGAAGCAAAAGTTGTGAGTTCAAGCCGTAGTCAGGAATTAATTTTTTGTGTGTGTTTTGCTTGCCTTCTTTTTTCGGACTTTTCGTGTTTCGGATTTAGAGTTCGCAAAATTATTTTGCTTGCTCTTTCGCCCTTCGCGCGACCCACATTTTAAACTTATTCAATCGACACAAAAGCGGATCAGATTATTATCATATTATTTATTAGCATCATATTATTTAAAAATAAAAAACAAAATAGTTGACCAAGAAGATGGTCGTCCGAGCCAAAAGTTGGTCCCCGTTGGCGACTGGTCGAACGCGAAATTTCAGCCCTGTGTGTTCATCCCTGGCAGACGTATTGCCTTGACAGTATGATAACACTTGCCAGTTGCACAAACCACGATATGCCTGGATTGTGCGCGCTGGGAAGTGAAAAAAGCGCTTTGCCTCGTTTAAAAATAAAGAAAAGGACGATGGAATCGACATGTTTTTTTCCATGAGCTGCGCTGTGCGTACAGCTGCATGTAAGGGCATACAGTTGCCTGTAAGGGCATACAGCTGCATGTAAGGGCATACAGCTGCACGTAAGGGCATACAGCTGCATGTAAGGGCAGGTTGTGCGTGTGACTGGCTGCCTGTTGTCCTGTGCCTCTTACTGGTGCTCCAGAAACAGCCGCAATGAGCCCCTCCCTCCTCCTCCTCCCTCCCTCCCTCCCTCCCTCCCTCCCTCCCTCCCTCCCTCCCTCCCTCCCTCCCTCCCTCCCTCCCTCCCTCCCTCCCTCCCTCCCTCCCTCCCTCCCTCTCCTCCTTCCCCTCCCTCCCCCTCCCTCCTTCCCCCTCCCTCCTGCTGCCCTCCCTCCTCCCTCCCCCTCCCTCACCCTCTCTCCTCCTCCTCCTCCTCCCCCTCCCTCCTTCCCCCTCCCTCCTGCCTCCCCCTCCCTCCCTCCCTCCCTCGTTCCCTCGTTCCCTCCCTCCCTCCCTCCCTCCCTCCCTCCCTCCCTCCCCTCCCTCCCTCCCTCCCTCCCTCTCCTGCTCCCCTCCCTCCTCCCTCCCCCCTCCCTCACCCTCTCTGCTCCTCCCCTCCCTCCTCCCCCTCCCTCCTCCCCCTCTCTCCTCCCTCCCTCCCTCCCCTCCCTCCTTCCCCCTCCCTTCCTCCCTTCCCCCATCACCAACCAATTTGCGCCTTAGAGCAAATCATAGACACAATTTGAATTTTCAGCTGGAAAAGGTGTTTATATGTATGTATATGTAGATATTGTATGTGTGTGTATATACATAATTTGTTAAGGAGTTCCTAAACATAAACATTCACAACACCTGACAAAAAAAATCATAAGAATAACAATTAAGGGGTGTACTGAAACTAGTGTAAGTCTTCTTTCCAGGAATTTTGAAATTAGGGAAGCCAAAATAAAAACATTTGAAACGCAAGAGCTGAAAAAATGTACACAAATGACGTCAGTCGTTGATATTTTGACCTTTTGTAACTTAACAAGAGTCGGGTACATGGAACTGACTGAACTTTTAAAGAACGGTTCTTTGGTTATTTGGTTGTTTGTTTTTTCACACCAGCTGTTAGAAAATATGAATGAAAGTGAAATGACCAGGGACATTGCAACCGGCCGAAAGCACCCAAATGGCGACTTTGCCGCGCCTCTTTGCCAGTGAGTTTTTACCCTACAGTTTTCACCGCACAGTTTTCACCCCGCAGGTCTCACCGTACAGTTTTATTACTTCTCACAGTGATGGGACATAGTTGCAGTTATGAATGCTCCACGTTTCATCGGGACCCGACCAAAAATTTGTCAAAATGGCTGCATTTGATATTGTATTGCGTTTCATTCCCAGTATGCACCTCTTGCTGACAGCTTTGTCTCTGTGATGCCTCTGTTTTATTTATTTATTTATTTATTTTTTTGTGCTAGCCAGTTCCCCTCTACAAGTTTCTATTGTTTTTATTTTTGTGTATGAATGTTCGCTAGCTGTTCTTCTCATTATATTTGTGTGTGAGTGTTCGCTGGCTGTTCTTCTCATTATATTTGTGTGTGAGTGTTCGCTAGCTGTTCTTCTCATTATTTTTGTGTATGAATGTTCGCTAGCTGTTCTTCTCATTTTATTTGTGTGTGAGTGTTCGCTGGCTGTTTTTTCTCAGTATATTTGTGTATGAGTGTTCGCTAGCTGTTCTTCTCATTATATTTGTGTATGAGTGTTCGCTGGCTGTTTTTCTCATTATATTTGTGTATGAGTGTTCGCTAGCTGTTGCTTCTCATTATATTTGTGTATGAGTGTTCGCTAGCTGTTTTTCTCATTATATTTGTGTATGAGTGTTCGCTGGCTGTTTTTCTCATTATATTTGTGTATGAGTGTTCGCTAGCTGTTCTTCTCATTATATTTGTGTATGAGTGTTCGCTAGCTGTTCTTCTCATTATATTTGTGTATGAGTGTTCGCTGGCTGTTTTTCTCATTATATTTGTGTATGAGTGTTCGCTAGCTGTTTTTCTCATTATATTTGTGTATGAGTGTTCGCTGGCTGTTTTTCTCAGTATATTTGTGTATGAGTGTTCGCTAGCTGTTCTTCTCATTATATTTGTGTATGAGTGTTCGCTGGCTGTTTTTCTCATTATATTTGTGTATGAGTGTTCGCTAGCTGTTCTTCTCATTATATTTGTGTATGAGTGTTCGCTGGCTGTTTTTCTCATTATATTTGTGTATGAGTGTTCGCTAGCTGTTGCTTCTCATTATATTTGTGTATGAGTGTTCGCTAGCTGTTCTTCTCATTATATTTGTGTGTGAGTGTTCGCTAGCTGTTCTTCGCATTCATTTGTGTATGAGAGTTCGCTAGCTGTTCTTCTCATTATATTTGTGTGTGAGTGTTCGCTAGGTGTTGCTGTCAATTCCACCGCTTTTTGGCGTTACTTGATACTCGATAATCTCGGCTATTGGCAATGTCCCTGGACATTCCTCTTCTGGTTTAATTCAGATGCAAACAGTGTAAAATCTTAGAAGCACGAAACGTAATAACATTGGGTTGGGGCGGAAAGATTGACAGAGCTTGCAACCATGGGGACCAACTCTTTTTTTTAGCCCAGCTTACGTTACACGTAAGCTGGGGTATTCCTATCGGTCTGCGGATGGCGTCCGTTAGTTAGTTAGTTAGTTCGCTGTAAACTTTGTTTCAAAATGCATCTTCTCCTGCAATTTTGATTCGATGTCATTCATTTTTGGTGTGAGGCATCCCTAAGGGGTCGTGCATACGGCTTGTGCTTTTCTAGACGATCGGGTGATTTTTGAATTTTTGGCGAATTTTTAAAGAAAAAAAAAATGTATCTCCTCCTACATTTTTGACCCGATGTCATTTATTTTTGGTATGAGGCACCCCTAAAGGGTCGTGCATACGGCTTATGCTTTTTTAGTTT